>VCRD01000800.1:4490-16747 GCA_006783055.1 Trinorchestia longiramus | reverse complement strand
CTTCTACACCAATTGGCTTTGTGTAACTCTTGGGTGGGGGTGGGGGTGGGGGTTTGCAAGAAGAATTTTGAACTCTGACATATTGTCTGATGGACTGACTAAATTTTTTGTTGCATTTATATTTTTCATTTTGGACGCATTTTTTGTTTCATGTAAATTACAACGTGCTCTGTATTCACACTTTTTTTGGTCAATTCACATTTTAACATGTACTCGTAATTTATCAGTGATGACTGAAGCCTCAAGTATAGGGGATTGGTCATAAATCAGTTATGAAATAAGAATTTTATTTGCTAAATTTTAAGTGTAATGTATTTGTTGTATCTACTTCTATATATTTTGCTCAATTGACTGTACTGAACATTTAATTTAGATTTCCTTTTATGGTCATACTATTCTTCCCCACATCTGCACTCTGACATTCACTTTTTCAGTAAGCACTGTTGGTACCTGAACAAATTGGTTTAACTTGCAAGTTTACTTAGGAATTCAAGTCATTGCAGTCAGAAATAAGAAGCCTAGAGTTTTGAGGCTGCACTTAAATTTTGCTATTACATCCAGTCATACCCAATAGTGCAGGAGACACATACGGTTTCATTGTCAGTTGTTAGTTATATTACTACACACACTAAAATTAAATTGTACAATATTGAGATTGAATAAAGGGTAATATTGGTAAGTCAAGAAGCATCTATGAGAAATTAAGGTACCCACTAATATGAAACATTTTCATGGTAATTGATAGCAAGTTATTTGGCTATTATCAACTCAACAGTGGTCAATAGCATCGTGATAGTCAATATTATAAATAGTGATGGGAATTATGACTCTCAGTGTCATCTTCTCCTAGTACAGCATCATTCTGTCCAACCACTAGGTGTGAAGTTGATTCTGCTGTTTGAACAACCCATTCTTTGACAGATCCTTTGCTGCACCGACTAGAACTTAACCTGAAAGGTTTTTGTATATTCTTGTTGATAGTCCTGAATTGAATTTCCATGTTCTACGTTCTTACGCAAGTCTCTGTACTTTGACCTCGATTTCATTTTGTGTGCATAGCTATGATGCAATAGTTTGTCCACAAAAAATTATGTGCAGGCTCATTCTGTGGCATTTTGTCACCAGTAGCCTAATAAGTGCCACCAGAAGATGCAGTTAGGGTATGTCCAGCCAGCACCAAATTAGATGCTGCGCAAACGTTTCAATTAACAACATTTACTGATAACAATTTTATGCCATAGGCTGCAGCAGGCCTTTGTCACACCTTGTAGTGCCACTTCTGCCTTGCTCTCTACACATGTGCGCACCTATTTCAGGAGGTGTTTTGAGCTGTGTTTGCAGCAAGCTCGTGTAGGCCATTAACTTGTGCACAGATGAAGCATGAACAGAAATTCTCATTATTGTTCAACTAACACAGTTATTCAAAAGTGATCAGTCGTATATAGTGGTTGCATCAGTGCATTGAATATTAAACTGAGGTACCCATTGTCAGTTGAAGGGACAATGATGTAGGCAGTATAGTTTTTCATACAATAATAATTCATTTCTTTCTGATAAAGTAGTTTAAATAGTAATCATAGAATTGCGTGTTAAAAAAGTATACCTCTATTGCTATACTTTTAATGCATGTTAGTTCTTCAGTGCCATGTTATAATATATTAGGGCCTTAAAAAAGAATTGGTATTAGTGTATCCAGTTTACACGATTGTGATACTTGCAAAATGTAGTTCATTGGCAACTTCAATTTAATTGATGTCTTTACTTTTGACTAGTAAGCTTCCTTAACACCTGCACTACCAAGTACACATAATTTGGTAAACAAACCGTATTACTCACATATGTGATAGTCCTTTTTTACAAATTTATTATTGCACTAGCATGCCTTTTACTAGTTGTTAGTTCAAATATAATGCCCGTACCAACAACTAGGTATGTACAGTACCTTGCACAAGTTTTGAGTTGATCTGTTTTCCTGCACTGACTTTTTTTGGAAACCAATATTCTTGAAGAAGTAAATGAGCAGTTTGGATTTCCGTTAAAGCTTTTTTGTGCTTCATAGAACAATGTAGATGTGAATGATTTTAAAACAATGCTGCAATTTCAAATACTTCAAGCATAAATTTTGAAACGATTGTTTTTTAAAAAAATTATTAAAAGAAGTCATAGTGTTCCCCATACATCATTGAATATTCAGTTGCACACCCAATGCTTTGATGATTGCAGCACATCTTAGTTACATAGAATTAACAGTTTTTAAAGGTGGGTTAGGAATTTTGGCCCACCAATGTTGAAGATTTTTGAGTTCACATATGGAGGAATGCTTCCGAGTCCTGACTTTTCTTCGAACTTACAAGCTCTAACTTTCAGCATGAAGTATTATTAGCCTAGAAGACTGCATTTCAGGGGGTTGCTCATGAACTTGTGTTGGGACCTAAAAGTTAAGAGCTGATTTAGATCCTTGAGCTTGTGAGTGTCTACCCTCATCAGTCAAATAGAGATACAGCTGATTTAGTAGGTCTGAGCCAATCTGTTGTGGGGTTAAGCTGTAAAATTAAACTCAATTTTTTGTTTCTTCTTCTCGGGGAAACTGCCAATATGTCAATTCAACGAACTGGTGAGCAAGCATTGTTGATCTCATGGTCTCTTCATTGTTTTGGTTGGAATGATTTGACCAAACATTATTTGTGGATGACTCTCATCCGAAATCCTCATTAAGGTAATCAAGTGTTATTTGCAAACATTCTGGTTCAAACTATGGGTAGTTTATTAATGTTTTGATATAACTATTAGGGTATGTTCTCATTTTTCCCATAACCCAATGCAGAATTACTTCATAAAAAAGTTCAGTTGAAATGAAAGTTTTGATGCGTTAGGCCGCCTCGGAGGTACTTCAGTTGCTGAAGGGATGGGCCTTTATAGTATGAAGACTGTGGATTTTTTTGTACGTCGAGAAATGGTATTCTATAAGCTCTTCTGAGATTGTGCTGAGTGTGTTACCTTCAAAATATTTTATGCACTGGGCATGCCCTAAAAAGTCCATAGGTGTCCAGGTCGTCATTATAAGACCGTATCCTATTTCCTTCCATTCGAAGAGTGCAGAGTTTTATTAATGGTGGCTGTCCTCGTCAGTGTATCTTCCATCAGTACAGCTCAGTAGTGTCTACAGCTCAGTAGTGTCTACAGCTCAGTAGTGTCTACAGCTCAGTAGTGTCTACAGCTCAATTCTGTGTTAGTTGAGAGTCAAGTTATACCATTGCTTTCCTTAGTGAATTCTGCATGCTGCATTTCCATTTCTTTTTCCTGTAGCATCATTTTAACTTTACAAGTAGAGCACTCAATATCTTCATCTATTAGCTGCAGTACACTGCCTATTGCAATTTTGCATCGTTCTGGCGCCACTTATATCTGTTTCACTGCGATTGCCCTAATAAGACATTTGAACTTTAGATCTGTCACTTCTCCTATCACCTTAGTGGCTGTACTATTTTCAGTGCCTCTTTTGCTTAAATCTCATTGTTGGTTGTGCCAATTAAACCAAAAATTTTTATGCGTGTCATTTAATTTAATTTTTCTTAGTTTTGTTGGAATGATATTTTGAGTTGAAATAATGAATTCTAGATTACAGTTAATGAGAATAACCATCTTCATCGTCCCCAGCAAAAATAAAGGCATTAACCAGTCCCAGTGATTTTGTACAATTTGTCTGTTGTGGTTTTAGATAGTGAGAAAGTTCATTAACTTGCTTATTGTTGGTTCTGTTAAAAATATTGGGTGCATTCCTGACAGGCAAAGGTTTTTTTAGCATAGCACTTCCAAGCTCAAACTCCTTGTAAAGATCGAACTCTCGTGCCTAGCGTCTGTAACTCCTGATGCATAGCGGTGTCAATTGTCAAAACGCCCGTCTTTCATTTGCACAACACAGCTATAAGCATAGAACCCTCTGCGGCAAACTCATGTGGAACGATCTTTTCATTTCTTTTTCATAATTGAGTCGGCAGTAAATATATAAAAAAGGAACGAAAACTTCGTTTATACTTAAAAAAATCACTCATTCTGTAAGCAAAGTCATTTTGGTAGCGCTATCGTGTAAAATACAGCCTCAAAACTCGCCTGTCTGGAAACTAGGTTTCAATTTTGATTGCATGAAAAGGTAAGAAATTATCTACAATCTCGTTTTTCCATATTGTTTACACTAAGACTAGTGTTGAACAAGTTTGACCGTTTTACCTGCTCTGGACACCTACCTCTCTCCTCTGTAAAGATCAAGTCCATCAAACATGTACACAATGCTCATTCCACCACATTATTTTGTAGGCTAGTGACCATGTCGTCCAGCATCTTGGAGCGCTAAAAAATGGATGAGGCGAAAAGTTGTTGTAGGTCCTGTGTTTTAGCACCTTAACTCCAATTGACTCATGATTTCAACAACCCTAACTAAAGACGTTAAGGTCACCTTGCTCTTCGTACTTGCAAGACGCTACGACACGGGCACATCTGACTAAGAGCCGCAGGCAGACACTCACTCGCATGAGCTAGCAGAAAGCGTTATAAAAATTCAGTGAGGGGGAACCTCAAGGTGGAAACAGGGATATTTGTCTATTTCACATAGTATATTTTACTACCAACCCCTACTCCCTGGTTTCATGTTTGGTGAGGTGAGCTTCGTAGTTATTTTTTGTGCGGTGCTGGTAAAAATAAAGCAAAGATCTTGATATTACCATATGCTAATGTTCAAAGTGAAGTTCCAGTATTCGATATGATTTATCGTACAGTTTCATTTATAAAGAATTGTTATTGGACATCAGTTAAGAATTAAAAAAAATATCTTTACAAAGTTAACGTTTTTATTTTTGTAATTGAGGGATTCCCATGTCACTTATGGTAACACTTTACGGAGACTAAACATTTCTTCACGTGATGTTACTTTTGTGTTACGTAACTGGAAAATCAAAACACAGACATAGTCTGAGTTGACGAGCATGTTCTAATTTGTTGCATATTCTCAAAAGTTCATGCTGCGTTGGTAACTTGAATGCTCTAAGCTGAGTACGGTACAAGAATATGAAGTAAACAGTTACATTGACAGCAGTTAGCTCACAAGTCATCAAAGGAATTTTAGTGCTGTCAGCTACTTGCAACTAATTAGTAAATGAATTTCAGTTTCGACAGGTTTTGATTTTTGTTTTTGCACTTCAACTTTTGACTCCTGTCCTGTGTTGGCCACATTGACATCTGAGTTACAAGATAATTCTTCTGAAATTAAAACGATAGTTAATTTCATGTTATAACATCAGAGTGAAGGTATTTCTTGGCTATGTATTAGTTGGAGTAGACTGATGGAGGCCTTCCGCCACAGCCTAGTTGCTGATACCCGAGGAGTGGAGCAGTGCATCAAGGCCCTGTGAGCTATCCTGCTGTTGTCTTCGTTACAGGCTTCTATAACACTCATCCCTAAGCGTCTCTCTTGCCCGAGGCGACCGTAGTTCTCGTCCTGAAGCGCTCAGGCCTTGTGAATCTTCCACTTGACTTGGTGTTTCAATGCGTACGTGTTGTCTTCGTTTTTCACCGATGTTATTTTTGTTCATTGCCCACCATAACGATCTCGCTTCAGCCACTACTGCAGTGTCTCACACTAAAGTTCTAAGTCATCTCGTATGCGCTGTTTTCCCTGTCTATTAATTGAGTATATTCTAAAAACGACGGAAGATTTTACTGTTACGATTCAATATCAGATGACCTCTTATTATTCTTGCGTGTGGTGGTAACTAGCCGCTCACAATGCTTCCTTACTCACAACGCTGTACTAGTCTGACGAAACTTTATGTGACTACCTTGCATCTTCTAAAAACAATCATCGAATGTCTCCTGGTCTCTCATTTTATCAAGTCTCATGTTCGTGCGTCAGGCTACCTGTTTCAGGCGGACCGAGAAACTTTTCATTTAATTTTTTATCAATAATTCTCAAGGGACTCTAATTTTATTCATACAAGAGATATTATACCCTACTTGAAGGTATGCTGCACTATTAAAAAATGTCTACTCGATGGGCATTTTTGCTTAGTTTCGTTTAAAGACAATTTTAGAGGACCTTATGCTTAGTGACAACAAAAAAATTCGGTTTGTGATTGGCTATAACTCACTGACTATTGTAAGTAGATACATGAAACATATGAAAAAGTAGATTTTAAAATTTTATTCAACTACATTCTACGTTTAAAATATCCATCTCATGGTGAATACGTTAGTTAATACAGAGAATAAAATTTGTAAAACAGCATTTGAAGTATGTACTAACATCTTTGGAGGCAATAATTTGTCGCACAGTATCCTTCAGTTCTGTGAAGGGTTTGGAGATGTGGCATTTCAACATTTAACTTTTACTGAACACCGTTCATGAATTGTTGCACAAAAAGAGTAATCTTCGCATTTTATCATCAGGATGAAACTTTTGAAGGCACTATAATTTGTATGGAAATAACTTTAAATCTTATTAATTGTCCCTGCTGGTTCTCATTTTAAATTGGTCGCTGTAGCCATTTTTCTTAGTTCGTTTGTGAAATTATTTTCAATCGATTCTTTCACGAGGATTATGTTTTAAAGAGTTCTTACACTTTTTCTGCCTTTGACTTTTATTCGGAATAACCTTTATTCATGTTGTGGACGGATCCACCCTGTTTCCATTTATTAAGAGATGTCTGTATTGTTACCTCACTAACATACATTCCATGAGATTTTTTTATGGCTTGTTTCACTGTGATAACCGATCTGTATTTTACCATTCCTTCCACAATTGATATAGTTAATCATTGGCAGCTGCTGCATTGGGTAGGATTCTTGACAAATAATTATCAAAAGGGAACGGAACGTGGGAAGATAAATTACATACACTGGATAGAATTTCAAAATCTTTCAAATAATCTTGTTTCATATTTCTGCCTTAAACAGTGAGTCATAACCATTCAAAACCGAAACATTTTATGTGCTTATCCTGTATGAGGCGATCCTTACCACAAAAAATGTGAAGATACAATAAAAAAGTTTCGAGTAATCACCGTACAAAGTTTGCAAAATAGAAATTCTCATAAAAACCTATTATGTACATGTCAATGTGTTCATGGTCACATTCTGTAGGTTAACTGCTAAATTAAGCTCGCTTGTAAGGTTTTGGTTTCATAGAAAACAGATTTTCTAGTTGGCGTCTTCGCCGTTGTGGTACGGAGCACCTCATATGGCGACAGGTTTACAATCAATGAAACCGGCCAGAAACGTCTTCTACGTGAAAAATATTGATAAAGACGCTCGTATGTATCTGAACATGTGCATAACTGCTCATCAGACGCCGCTAGTAGGTGTACACAGCAGGGAAGGCTGCTGGGGAGGTATCAAAAATGGACTGGCTGTAGACTCGATGAAGAGCACTTGCTCAGTGCTAAGAATAGGTGATGTTCAGGGGTTCATTTAGAATGATTACGAAGGATGCCTCGCTCTGACCGTAAATTCTGACCTTTCCATTGTGTTCAACTGTGGTTATAAGAAAAATTCTCTGCATTTGATGAATGGAAAACTGATGGAAATTAGCTTGAGGAATTGTACGGTCACCAGATATCGTATGGTTAATGAAATGCATAGAAAAAAACAAACTTAATGGTCAAAGATCTTGTGGACTAGGGTGTGAACCGTTTGAAAAATTCGTTAAACGAGTACTAAACTACTTCGTTCGAGAGTGATGGTGCAGGTAGGGTAAGAGGAACTGCGTAAAGCTTCGGACCCTTACGTATCGGTCCGACTGGTCTAGCTTGCAGGGGTTGTACGAACATTCAAGGGGCTTTATCGGAGGGCATTAGGGTTTGTAACCTGTTCCAACTGCTACATTCCCACTTACGGACGCTTGATGGTCTAGAGTGGGCGAGTACTGCACCTTTCTGTGGGTTATTTTCCTGACGGGCCAGGTGTGGCAAACGTAACCACGCTTGTATCTAGAAGTTGCTTGTAGTGCCTCAGTGAATGACACACGTGACATCGTCTTCTCATTAGGAAATACCACTAGTTTCAGCCTTTGAATCCGAGCCAAAATGTTTGAGACCAATTACGAGAAATCCTGAGCTCCTCCCCCTCTAAAGTCTTCATTTTTAGATGTTGCTCTGCGTTCACATCTGGGTAGACATTCGCTCAAAGTACTTCCAAACTTAGTGGAGTTAGTGCGAGCAATAATTGAAATTGTAAATGGTGGTAGAAGATCCACTTCGTTTATAAAAGTTTCTTACTATACAAGGTTGCAGCAAACTGTTTGCCCTAATTAACTAGTTGTAGCAAGAAACAACAGTACAGAAAGTACATGTGTGTGAGGGAGAGAATGATGTGCGTACTAAGATCTGAACTCATTCCATGGAATGAAAATATTCTTGTTAGTTATTTGAAATTTATGATTAAAAGGAATGAGTTCGGGTTATAAGGAATCGTGCGGTTCCGGTGCGACACTTGCATTAGGAAAAAAATCTCAATTTGAGCTTCTGAAAACTTCGAAGAGTTTTGAAAACATTTGTATCAGTTTGTTTTACTTATTTTTCTTCAACCTGAAGCACGATAGTACAGCATTAATTCAATACAGGCATTACGAGTCACCTGTCTTACACGCAACACGTGATGTACTCAACTTCTTACTGACTGGTCTGGCAATGAAGAGGCGCTACTGCGGCGTGTGTGACTACATTTGAAGATTTAGAATCATCAAGTTTACACCTTGGCATTTCCCTCTACATACGAGGGCAACCATTGAATGGCAGGAATGTATTGCTGAGAGAAAGGCATCTTTATTATCTTGCTGTCTAGGTGTTGTGACGGTAGCAGTTTCAACGGCGCTGGCACCGTAGTTTTTGGTACGCACTCGCTCAAAAGCGGTGACACTGCACGCGTCCATGACCCAGCAATAACTGGATTTTCTGTTCATGGTATGCCGTACGTTATGGAATGTGGTCAACTATTGAAAAACGCATGATTTTTTCATGTTCAATTGTAGGTCTTGTACAAAACAATCAAGTGGCATTCATCATTTCATAGTTTTGTCTCGGGAAGTTTGTAAAGGAGACTAGTCAAAACGTCAATGTAGCCTGAACAGTTAGTTCCGTTCTGTCTCCTCAACCGTTTGTCCGTCTCAGTCTGGTGTCAGATGCGATCTTGTGTTTATGTCGTGGAGTCAATACGTCGGGAGCGAGAGAACTGAGATCACTATTCTGTAAAAATGCAATAAAATTGTTACATGCCTGATCCAAGGAGGGAAATGCCAGGGTGTGTTATTAGGCTTTTACACTAGAAATGTTTGAAGGGATTATTTAGGTTCAAAGGATAAACTTTTTCCATATTTAAATTGTTTTTATGTAGTTAGACTTCTTGACCTGACGTTTTTAAACATAGTTGATGCGTGGTGAATTCTGTATGAGTTTTGTTGTTTCATTATTCGTTAAATTATTTTCAATGATTCCCACAAAACAGAGCTGCGGGGACTGCACTGGCTTCATAAATCCTATTTCTTCAAAAATATATCTGATTCAATTCCATTTTCCACGACATCTCATTTCTTGCAGAGGACAAAGCTCAAACTGTGGAGGAAAAAAAGAGCACGTCTGGGAATAAGAATGAAGGCGACAGGGCTACAACTACAGCTGGGGCAGGCAGCAACAAAAATGAACACAAACCACCTACTACTACTACACCGGACAAGACGACTGGCAAAGATGCCGTTGTAGGAGACCTGCCCTCCATGAGCGCCCCCAAGTACGGCTCGTCTGCTAGTGCGCGTCAGTTTCCTGCATCTAAGCAGAACTCGCCGAGCAAACCGCCTCCTCAGAAGGTGGACTCTGAACCAAGTTCTGGTACTAGCAAATTTGCCTCCAACTCGAGTGGCATCGCGACAAACGTAAGCTCACCAAATCGCTTCAACACAGGTGCAAATACGTCCACCAAATCAGCTCCAGGAGAAGGGGACCACCCGAAACCTGGTCCCTTGCACGAGCGCAGTTCTGGTGCGCCTTCTGGTCGCTACAATCCGAGTCGCTCCAGCCCTGCCGCCTCCAGCGAGCCTCAGCAGTCGCGACAGTTTGAACAGAAAAGTGGAAGTGATCCGTTTCCCAACCGCCATGCTGTACCTCATCAAGCAGGACAGCCTGGTAACAAGAATACATCTGCCACTGGCAATTCAGACCGATATCCAGGGCGGTTTGATGCTGGCAACAGCGAACAAGACGGAAAGTTTGGTCATCAGCGCCCTAGCCGTTTTAATGCTAATCCTAATGCCTCTAATGCCAATGGTTCTAATCAGCAGTCTCGTGACCGCTCATTTGATCGCAATGCGAATGACGATGCTGGTGGTCACAGAGTTAGGCAGGGCCCGGGCAGTCATGGTAGCACTCATTGGTCGTCCGCATCTCCGGCCGCTGCTGCCCCTGCGTCCGCAAATAAAGAACCTCCACGACGTGGTGGGGACATGAACCGAAGTCGTGGGGGTTTCTCGCAGGTAAGGCGGGACACTCCTGTCTAGTGACGCTTTTGCTTTCTTATCATGACATACTTCATTTCATATTTTAAACTATATTTGTTTAAAGATGGAAATTATTTTTAGCAGTAATTGTTCCGTTACTGAAAATATTTAGGGCCGTCTGTCTTTTTTTTGCAGTTTCGTTTAATGCACCATGAAGATATTACGTGACTTAAGGTGTATTTTACGTAATTTATATACCATAGATGCATCTCCTGTACTGTATACGTTTCAAATATTTTGTAGGTATTTCAATGTTACGAACAAACATTTTTAATACAGCGTGAAGGAAAGTGTTCTCTTCATCAAGTATTGTTTCGAAGTAGAATGAGAGAGGAATAAAAATTTAGTTTGACTCACTATTGATAATGTGGTAGTGTTATGATGCAAGGATAAAGACGGATCTGCGAAGACAAGTACGGAGAAGTACATACGTGTTTACATTATGGTCACATTTCATGTGGACCCAATTTTCAAGGATATTGATAGTATTAGAGTTGATAGTTCTTCACTTTCAGTTGAAAGGGTTAGGGTACTTTGTTGTGTACTCTTGTTTTGTGACAGACTACTGTTGAAACATCAGTAATACTCGTAAGCTTGTAAATGATTTGAACAATCTGTTGTTTCATCTATTATGTGAACACACGTCAACGACTTGATGCAAACCTGCTAGTCAATGACTGATGTCTGATACGTGACATGGCTAACTAAACAGTGATGTGTAATCAGAACAAAACTTCATGTGTTACGATGGTAACTTCCTCTATGTTGTGTGTTGTGGAGTTCTCTTGACTTGCTGTACCTGGACAGTCGTCTCACCTGTAAACCCTGTCTGACAGCAACACTTCCTTTTGGTTATCCATTCGTTTTACTGAGTGCACTTCAGCGCTAACAGAACAGGTACTTGCTGTATGTGCGATGTTCACAAAGTACGTAGGATGCAATTGTGACTGTGACTGCCGTACAAAAAACAACACGATTTTTACTCGTTTGTTATCTCAGTGTTCGTGGTACCTGCTTTTACTAGACGGGTGTTCCGTGCAGACGACCTCTTGCAGAAGTCTTCGTGTCTGGTTTGATCTTCTCACTTCGGTTTGTTTTTCCGGGAGACTGACGTACTCCCATTACTGCTGTCTGCAGCTGGCTGTGCCAAGCGATAATGCGAAATATTACCAGTTTGTGATGCTTTTTATGCTGATTATTCACCGTGATTATCAGTGCTGATCAACCTAATTGAGCTTAAACTGCGATCAACCCTGAATGTGAGAAAATTTACAAAAGGGCGAACCGACGCCTATGAAAAAGGTGGACGTCGCTTCACCCTTTTGTAAATTTTCTACAATATTCCCGTGCACTACCCTTGCTCAAAAAGTTTTCACTGTACACTTGGCTCGTTTTACGATAGATTTCAGCAACACTACGTCCTTCTGTTTTCAGAAAACGGATTACACTTCGTAATTCGCATTTGGCTGTATTCGCATAGGGCTGTACCCGTTTTCCCGATCGTATAGAGAAATAAGCAAGACCCTGCAGTACTTTTGTTGATAGAATTATCACGTTATATACAGGTGGTGGACAAAATAATGGAAACACCTTCAAAAATCAACAAATTATAATTTAATATGGTGTAGGTCCGCCTTTTGCGGCAATTACAGCTTCAATTCTCCTAGGTATTGATTCATACAACTTGTGAATTGTTTCCAAAGGAATTGCAAGCCATTCTTCA
>VCRD01000799.1:21981-207642 GCA_006783055.1 Trinorchestia longiramus | reverse complement strand
GGTGTGTTGAAGAGGACTCTGGTATGAGATATCTTGTAGGGCTGGATGAGGAATGTAACATGACTGTTGTGGATGCAATGAAAGACTTCTTAGTGCATGTTTGGAATAAATGACAGTGATGTTGAATAGTCATTCCTTTGCTATGTGACTACCTGCTAAGCATGTGGGGCTTTTTATGACAAGCTGGATCTTCCAGTGATGCCCTCACTTGGCTGGTTCAGTTGCATGGAGTGACTCAGGGTGGCCCCAGAGGAATTACTTTAGATGACCCAGGCTCACAGGAGAAAAAATCTGGGAAGCCATCCTGTTGTATGTGTGTGTGTATTAGAGGGAATTAAAGGCCGTTACAAAGGCCTCAGCCAAGGGCTGGCCCTCAAATTTAAGTCTAAGTCTATGTCCTTTGTTTTTGGAATGCTCATCTGATTATGTAATACAAATAAAATATATCCCTGGGTTGTCACTAACATTGTCAAAGAGACTAAAATAAGGCTAAAATTCTATAATAATTATTATGGCAATCTCTAGTGAGACTAATGAGATGAATGCTAACTTATATTTTAACTTGCTTTTACAGAGATATGAATGGTACATTGTGTGATACCGTTCTTGCTACAGGCACTTAGCCTATAGGCTTGTGGTTGACTATGGTCTTCTATAGACAAGGGTTATAATTTGAAGTTGCAACTACAACTAAATTTTTCACTTTAAAATGCTAGTTTTAAATGATTTGAAATAAGTATGAAAATTAACTCTAAAATATTACTAAAAAACATCATATTTTTGTATTGACTCCAAGATCATTAATTACAATATTTCTGCAGCCCTAAACATAAGATGAATGAAAGAAATTTATTTATGGGCTATCTTATTTCTTATTCTGTGTCTTTAACTGTATCAGGCCTAACAACACATTCATATGTATGCTTTATTCCATGGACTGAATACATGCCATAACACTTATTTAACATAACATATTTTTTTCATAAAATCTCATTCATTGCCATAAGACCCTCGATGCACTAAATCCGCAAAAAGTGAATTACAATTTAGCGAAGGATTACTGTATTATTTCTTCTGCCTTTAAACCAATATTGGATCCATTGAGTTCCTGAGTTTAGGACTGGAGTTCTCAATATTTTAAATGTTTCTTTTTATGTCAAGGGCAAGAGTCATCTTTTTCATGATAGAAATAATATATAAAATATCCGGTCGGATACAAATTTTAACTCTAAAATCATCTAACTCTTCATCATAAGAGCTGATGAATGCCACCCAAGCTTTGTCACCATGTTGACAAACGACAGCCTTTGCATTTTGGGTAAGCAAATCTTGAACCTTATCTTTTTTTAAATTCATTTCTATGATTCTTTTGTCTCCTTCATCAACATCTGACATTTCATAGATTTTAACTCTACCATTGCTGACAGATTATTTTATGCAATTTTGGAGTTTCAGGAATTGATAGGGCATTATGGAATCTATCTGCCAAAAAATTGTTTTCTCTATTTCTTCACTAGAATTATCCAAAAAATTAATTTCTCTGCAAATTTTCTTTGCAAAGTTTATAAAAGGTTTGAGAAGTTAATATCTGTTTTTCAAAGATTCTTTGTAGGCTAGCTTTAGTGGTTACCATTTCACTACTCCCCCAATTCCATCACAAGCACTTTTTCCATCTGAAGTGGCAAAAAAATGCCACTCATGCTCCATATCAAAATCTGTCTTGTGGTAACATAAATTTAAGAAATTGTTTTTATAGCGTCCAGTGCAACCATTCCTGAAGTAATCAATTTTGCTGAGTTTGGTTATATAGCACTTAATTTCAGGTGCTTGAGCAGATATAAAAGTTTACACCATAGATGTAGTATACTTTATGTCAGGATAAAAAATAAATACTTTTATGGGTAATTTCATCATAATCTGATTTCCTGTAGTGAACTACAAATGTTTTTATAGTACATTGGGATTTTTTCCAATAGAAACATTCGGCTTCCTCCTGTATAATAAAAGAAAATTTTTGAGAAAAATCCGATAGTATTTCGATACTACAGCTCAAGTTCAGAGCGCTTAACGTCCAATTCAAATTCCATAGTGATTGCTTTCCTTTTTTTTCGAAGCATCACTTGCCCTTGCATCAGTTGTACGTTTGGAAGCGATGATTAAAGTTCAAACAAGGGTGAAAACGGAAAAAAATACAGAGCACGTAGATCACAACGAAAGCTAAAATCCAATATCGCGTACTGAGTGAGCATATTCCTCGTTTATGTGCCGTTTTACCATGTATGTAGCCGCACGAGCAAAACAAATAGTGTTCCCTCGCTACTTCGTGGTTCGTTTATTGCGGACTCCCTATTTTGCGGGTTTAAAAAACCTATTAATGTAAAATATTTATTATGGTATTTTTGCCGTATCGCGAGTTTATGCAGTACTCGTTCTGCCCATACGTAGTACGTGTTGTCCAGTAATGTATATATTTGATGAATTTGGCATTAAAAAATCACAATGTAAAGAAATTTATTGAAAATAATTTGCTACACTAAAAAATATAAATCATAAAAATACAATATACAGTTAATAGCGTGTTTACTCAGCGGATGAATACACCTAAAACGAACAGTTGGATTTGCGCAGCGACCACTTGAAACTCTACTTGCCGACATGAGATTGTTAACAACAGACGATTGGTTGACTAATGGAAAGCGACCAACCAGAGAATGCTGCTCTGTATCCCATTCGCTGATTGGCTCAGTAACCGTCGAATCTTTCGTTCGAACAGAGCTTCCCCTCACCATTCTTTCATTTCACGTTAGCACCGGACTATCGCTTGTACGTAGTTATAATATAATTTTATGTTATTATTATGTTCGGAATATTAAAATAAATATAGCGCTCATCGCGGAATTTCACTTATCGGGGCTGGCCCTGAAACGTAACACCCGCGGCGATAAGTGAAGGAACAGTGTAACACTACGCTCGATTTGCAAGCTACGAACAAATCGCCGTAAAGCGGAACATGAATTAATAGGGTCTATGGGCGCTTGTTGGTAACGGCGAGTTGCCTTATATAGAAATGCCGTAAACCGGTGACTTCCTGTATGGAATATTGGATTCAATTAAATAATTGTTACAGAATTGTGACATCTCATCTATGGCAAGCTTAGCTTAACCACGTACGAATTTAGAGGTTGTAATTCGGGGGAAAATGTTTGATATATTGATTTGCTAAAAACAATGATACTTATTTGCCTAATTCTCATTTAACTGTTTTCAATTTTTCTATCGATATTATTTTCAATGCAGTATAGAAAATTGAGTGAGCACTCATTTTTCTGTTTGCAATAAATGACATGACTTTGGAAGTATATTTTTTTCAGGTGTAGTGTTTCAGATATTTTATATCTGAATTTAAATAAAAATTGAATCATTATCTACACATCAATTAAGACTTATTCTCCAATTGAACTATAGCTTTGATGACTTCTCAGCTGGGAAAAGTTGTGGTAGGTAAGTTGATTTTGTTTTGCTCTTACGTGGGGAACTTTTTGCTTTGTCATCAGTTTCTCTTATTCTTGCTTCTACCTGAGCTTCTATTCTTGGTTCTACTCTTTCTCCTTCTCAGGCTTCTACTTGTGCTTCTACCTGGACTTCTACTCGTGCTTCTACCTGGACTTCTACTCGGGTTTCTACTTGTGCTTCAACTTACATTTTTACTTGCCTTTTGACTTGTTCGTTTACGTGTGCTTTTACGTGCGGTTTTATGTGAGCTTTTATTTGCCATTTTACTTGCGCTCCTACTTGTACTTTTACATGTACTGAGATATTTTATATGTGGTACTAATTACATGAATTTGTTAGGAGTAGGTATTACTGCAATGCTCTTATTATGACCTAATTTTTTTTCCTGATGTTACTTCTGCATTTGTTAAAACAAAATATTTGAAATAAAATTGATATAGTTTTCTTTCAGAAAAGTGTACTGTATGTCAGCTAAGTAACATCCAAAAATATTGAAGATGCATACATAAATCATGTGCCTGAATCCTGTAATATTGTGCTTGCAGCATATTAGGGCGTATTTACTTATGAGAAACCTTTTAAAGTAATTCTGCCGTCCATTTTCCGTTACCAACGTGGAAAAATTTCCAGATGAGAAGTACAGATAAATGAGATACAGAGTAAGGTGAAGTACACAGTAAGGTGAAGTACACAGTAAGTTGAAGTACACAGTAAGGTGAAGTACACAGTAAGGTGAAGTACACAGTAAGTTGAAGTACACAGTAAGGTGAAGTACACAGTAAGGTGAAGTACACAGTAAGGTGAAGTACACAGTAAGGTGAAGTACACAGTAAGGTGAAGTACACAGTAAGGTGAAGTACACAGTAAGTTGAAGTACACAGTAAGGTGAAGTACACAGTAAGATGAAGTACACAGTAAGATGAAGTACACAGTAAGATGAAGTACACAGTAAGATGAAGTACACAGTAAGATGAAGTACACAGTAAGGTGAAGTACACAGTAAGATGAAGTACACAGTAAGGTGAAGTACACAGTAAGATGAAGTACACAGTAAGATGAAGTACACAATAATATGTTTACTCTGTGGCTTTTGAACTGCTTGCAAAGCTTTGGACCATTGTTATATCTCTACTGAATTTGTATACTTTGCTCTGTCTTGAAAAATTTCCAAATTATTATTTAATTTCAATTTTGTACTCAACTTACTGCTACACCTGTAATGGTATAAACCACAGAATATGATGCCTCACTTGCTTAAATTCTACTAATTTTGATAATTATTATGGTGCCCCCATATGACTTAAAACAGATATACAGAAAATGGAGCATTATTTTATTTAGCATGTCCAGAGATAAAAATGTATTAGCTTCTAATAATTCAGAAGCATGTAATTTTTGTTAGGCAAAGAGTTTACAGCCATAAATTTTGATTTTACTGTAGGTTATGTAACAAATAAATTTTATCTTCAAAGTATGCTTTGTTTGGGTATTTTTTTTGTGAAGAGAGTAGTGTTCTTCCATTCTAAATAGGATTTTATAAAAGAAAGGAATTTCAGCCTCTGGGTCTCATCTCCCCTGTTTTCTTGAGTCAGTCTTAGAGTCCTGACTGTGCCAGCATGAACACAATGTGTCTCTTCTTCTTACAAATCTTCTATTTATGTGTCGGGAAGCAAATTTTTCTTTTGCTCCAGATAGGCCTAGTAATTTTTTAGTTTAAAAAATGTGAAATTACCCCATAAGTGAGTGTATTATACACATTTTATGATTTTCATTATAATTTTGTTTAATTAAGCTCTGTAATAGGGTTTAACTTCTTACTAGATAACCGTTAGATTTTACTGAGTGATTCATTTATGGAAGTGGAACAGAATAACATGAAGTACATTTTAAAATTCAGTTCATAGCTGGTAATATCAGCAAAGTTGTTAATTTGAATAAATTCCTAGGAATTTTTAAAGCGCATCATGCACTTTTGATTCGTGTCTGGGTGAAATATTTCGACAATAAATAAAACCTAATCATTCATATGCATTATAGTAATAAATTTGTTTAACCCTTAATACAGTAGAAAATGTTTAGGTAAAGTAATGAAGACGCCAATAAAATCGTTTTTCTTCGCATGTAGTTTTTGTGATATTTCCAGCTTGACACTTCCAAACTTCCACCAACGTGAGAAGTTTCAAGTTAAAACTATACGAGGTGCCTTCAAGTTATAACACCGATGTTTTTTTCAGTTATGGTTTTCAGAAACCAGCAGCTTGTTTTAAAATATGTACGCTTGCAATCGTTGTGAATACGTGGCCGAGATAGCAGCTCTGTTCGGCACACAGAACTTGGGCAGCAGCGGTGATCGTGAGGACTGCCTTTGATCCATAAAATGGTGACGTTTCAATGACAAGATAAGAACAGCGTGTAATCATTCGTTTTCTCCGTTTGAGGGTGGGACACCGATTAAAATCCATCGTCAGTTGAGTGAGACGTGTGGTGATGGTGTCATAGATGTGTCTAATGTGTGTTGGTCGGGGCGGCAGGTTAAGCGAGGCACAACGTCTGTCTTGCACCAGCATGTCAGGCGACATGATCGAACGAGTGGAGGAAGTTGTTTTGGAGGATTATCGAGTGAGTGTGAATACATTCCGTCAAAAGTTACTATTTCCAAGCGTTCTGTCTGTAGAATCCTCCATGAAAACCTGAAAATGCGAAAAGTGTCCTCCAGGTGGGTGCCACGAGTGCTGACGAACGTCCAAAGGTTGTACGCATGGCACGCTACTAGGTAATGTTGATGCGTGTTAACTTCATGAATGGGACTTTCTCTTCATCGATTGTGACAATGGATGCCGTTTTTCAATTCTGAAACGAAGCACCAGTCAGCCAAATGAAAGCACAGACACAGACGCCATAAGCCACTGTAAGTGTCAAAAACAGTCCTCACTTGCGCCGCTACCGCTAGAGTTCTGCGCGCCGTACAGGGGTAGCATATCTGTCACCCATTCACAACGAAAGAACGCGTATTTTAAAACAAACTGTGTTTATCTGTTTCCAGTCTGGAGAAAAAACATCGGTGTTATAACTTGAATGCACCTCGTATTTCTGGACTCGGTATGTGACCCTTTTGATACATTTTTCGTACTTTTTAGGCGGATATATAACAATTTAACAAACTTTATAGTCTATTAGTTGAAAACTTTTACGTTATTAATCATTTACTTATGTTGACATTTTTACTTCTGTGAGAAGTGACATAAATTTAGCTTCAGTAGTTTTGAGAAACAGGAAAATAACAAATAGCGTTTTTTCCTTCAATTAAAATTGCAAGCCTAAAAGAAGTATGCAATCGCGTCTGAGGTTACAAATTTAATTCGTTCCCTAACGTAGCTCGTATTGGAAAAAACTCGTATATCGAAATTGATTTTCTCTTTAATCTAATGACAATTCAATTAATCTGTGTCATGCCACAAAAGTAATTAAAAGAATAAATAAATTATCATGGTTATTTATGCAAAATTGAAATAAAGTTTTAATAACGGTCTTCACGTAAAACATGATACTGTCTTTATTGAACACCCTGTATAATTTTATTAATAAACAATTATCAGTTTTTTTTACTACGAGAGTTTGTATTTAACTATTAAAATATTGTCTGTTAAATACCAAATAATAAATTATGTTGGAAATCTCTACTCAAAGGAAGCACTAAACATAGTCTGTGGTTTGTTTAGTTGTAGGTTTGAAGTGCAAGCATATTCGATTTGCCATATTTTTATATGGTAAGCATTTTCTTCAAACAAATGTTCTGATTTAGTTGAAAAACTTGAATTTTTAAATTTATAAATCATCCTAAATTTTAAATTTGATGCCTAATGTTATTTTAATGTGTGTACATATGTGTGTTAGCGTAGCAGCGACATATTTTTTATAACAAATGTTGCATATACTCCATGCTTCTTAAGATGAGGAGCTAATCTAGTGTTTGCAGAAGAAAGCTTGATTTCATGAGATGAGGAAATGCCTGCATTTTGTTTTATTAGAGGCTACATGGCTTGGCTAGCTTATTAGAGGCTACATGGCTTGGCTAGCTTATTAGAGGCTACATGGCTTGGCTAGCTTATTAGAGGCTACATGGCTTGGCTAGCTTATTAGAGGCTACATGGCTTGGCTAGCTTATTAGAGGCTACATGGCTTGGCTAGCTTTGTTACTCTACATCTGGTGTAGCGTTGCCGGAACTGATATGTAGTTGCAATTTTTAGCTCATTCATCTCTTAACATTGTATCTACTAATAATACTTTTTCAGGTACATTATGGGCTATTAGATTTTGCTTCTAATTATTTTTAAGATTGTGTATACATGTTAAATTCGCAAAAAATTTCATGCTTGAATTTTTTTTGCGCTGAGTAGACAAATTATTTGCTGTATGTGTTTCATTCATACAAATACAGTTTACGTTTTAATTAAGTTTGATTTTTGACTCCTAAAATTTGCCCCATTTCCTTCCTCAATTTTGTTAATGAAAATACCTAATCTGTTTATATTCACCATTCATGTGGGTAATTTCCTTTAATTACTATACATTCAATTTAAATTTATAATAATCAAATTTAATCTGGCATTTCACTTGCAGTCAGTGTTGTACAGGGGCGATGGATAAATAACCCATTTTCTTTGAAACATTCGGTGGCCAGGTTAGTACTCTCCAACCGGCAAAAATTGAACCACGCCATCAGTAGCGTCTGTACTGTGGGCACATGCAGTCATTGCATCAGTAATGGAGTTAAAGTTCCTGAACTATGGGAAAAGCATGCAGTATTGATGTCAATTTATGCCGGATGCCATAATTCCGATATTGCAAAGTGGCTTAGATGCAATGACAGCTTTGTCAGAAAGGTTTGAGGCAAGTTGGTTGCTGCCAACTACAACTTTAGCTACAGCTCTCAGGCAGGATTATTCAAGGATGTCTGACTGCACGAGGGATGCTGAGTCACTTTGCCTCTCAACTCCCCCGACCTCAATCCAATGGCCTTTTTTTTGCATGGAGTGCAGTCGAACGGAACTCCAACCGAACCCCATGCTTAACCAAGGACAAATTGGTAGAGCGTATTGAGGTGGCTTTTACTAGTCTTTGAATAGAGGTCACCAAGAATAACTGCAGTTGGTTCCGAGGGCATGCCGAGGCTGTTATTGAAGTAGAGGGTAGCTTCATCGAGTAAGAAGAAGCCAGGGGGTGTACAAAGATGATCATATAGTCTTTTTAATAAGGCAATTTTTCTTTGAATAAAAGCATTTTTATTGAAATTTAATTTAATATCATTTTGGGCGTGTATTTTTTTAACTGTATGAAGCACCAGTTTCTTTCATGTTCTTGTTTTTTCTAAACGCTTGGTAAAATTTTTACCGTCTTTATTTCCAGGAGGAGGGTCTGGCTTTATTGGCTCAGCTCTCACTCGTGTCCTGCAGAAGAAAGGCTATGAAGTTGTTGTGGTGTCACGCAAGCCTGGAGCCTGGCGAATAACCTGGGTATATTTAACATGTGTTTACGCCAAGGGCTACTATAAACAGGACGTGCACAGCCATATACCTGACTACGCTAGTGGAGGCCAGTTCACTGACTTAGTCACCAACTGTCACAGTACGAACATTGTCGTAGTCTGTCGCTCGGTTTGAATCGGAAATTGTTTTTTGTTTCGAGGCACATTGCTTCATTTCTGAGTGGAAACTGTTTGTTTACAAAGTTAATTGCTAATTATATGTATTAAAAATGCCGAACAAGTGTGGGGTTGTGTGAACGAGTGAAATCCCTCCCAGTATCTTTAATGTAAATGTAAAATTCACTGTAAAACCTTATTATTCCTTTCTATTGCTTTGAAGAAGTAATTTTTGATCAATTTGTCCAATAGAAAATGTTATGTTACTAAGAATGCAATGGCCTCCGCTAGCGTAGTTAGGTATATGGCTGTGCACATCCTGTTTATAGTAGTCCTTGGTTTACACAAATAAAGACAGAATTTTTGTTTCTTGCCATTCCTTTACTAATAATAGTTTTTCTGGAAATATTTGGATAAAATAATGGACTTATACATTATATTTGTTTCAATGTACTATCATGCTCCAATCTATGAGTGAAAAAAAATGTTCCTCACAATTTTTTCACTTGAGCTATTCTGAATGAGTGTTTGGTTGCAGGAAGAAATATGCTCATCAGGCCTCCCAGCAAATTGTGTGGCCGTCGTGAACGTGGCTGGACAGAATATACTGGATCCCATGCAGCGCTGGACTCCCGGCTTCAAGCAAAATGTTTGGGCATCTAGAGTGGAGACTACCAAGTCAGTAGTAAATTATCTGTATATCATGTTTCCTTCACATGCATCTTTTATTATTATCAGGTCATTCCACCACTTGTCAGATTTTGAATTTTATGAAATCGAATACTATTTTGGAATGCCAGTTGATGTAATGAAATTTGGTTTCACCAGAAGTAAGATTAGATTAAAGAAACAACTCTGTCAGTAATATATTCTGAAATACAACAAAAACACCAGTTATTATCTTCTATAACGCTCGTAACTAAACAACACGCACCTCTGATAACCTGATAAACAACTCCCTTACTAACCTCCTCTTACGACGACTGGCAATACTCTAGTTACGAACCTGGATCGCCGGCAACCACGTGTCCTAGCGGAGATCCCTCTACCAAAGTCTTCTAAACCAGTACATTTTTTCCTTGGAATTTTCAGCGACAATAATCTTTTAGATGCTTATGTAAGCGTCGAGTCCTCTCTGATCTTCAAGGAACAGGATGCTGTTCTGGGGCTTAGGTGACTGGTGGGTCCCGAGTTGGGCCATCTACTGGCAGTGCTGACTCCATGTTATGTTCCTGAGGCTCCTGGGAGGCCTTCTCCTTCCATAGCCGGCTGTTGTGGGGCAGCCCAACAGGCTCAAGGCGGTCAGTACCTTGGTTCGCAACCTTCCTCTGTGCCTGAAGCGACTGTGGTTACTGTGCCATCCTGGAGCCTGATCTGGGCATACTGTGAGTTAGCCTCCGTAACTTCGACTTCATCAACCAATGGAACCGTCTTTCTGGGTTGCACGTGTTGTTTCAGAAGAACAGGTCCTCTACTGGCAAGCTAGGAGGATACAGAGCATCCTGACGACGATCTTCGACAGTGTTTGAAGAATCTCTCTTGAGGAATACTGTTTGTCGCTGTGCAGAGCAGTGACCGGACAGGGCATCAAGCAGAAACTTTCCCCATTTCGTTACCTCCAAGTTCTGTGTTTTGAGAGCCAACATAACTGTCTTCCAAATAATTCCATTAAAACTTTCCACTTGGTCATTACCCTGACATTTAGGCTGTCCGATAATATTAGAAAGTAATTAAAGTTTTCATATCTTTTTTGCTGCTGTGTTTTTTCATCAGTTGTCCTCATACTGCTTGTGGTTTTTAATGTAATCTCAGCGAATCTCATGACAGTGAATGTGGTAGAAAGCTTCAGTGGCCATTTTAATGTATCTCTTTACACTTCGTGTTTGTGAAGGTAAATTCTGTTCTGACAGATGTGTTCTTTAAAACTTTTAAATCTTTGTAAGTCGATGCTGTTGTAAATGGTGGTTCCAACGCTTCAACATTTAAATCACTCACCTCAGAAAGTCCATAACTTGCAACACTGCCTCTGATCAAGCTTAGTTAGCGGATTTCCTCTCTACAGATAATGATGGCACTCAGCAGCTTGCCTTGTGTTCTTAAAATAGTATTTGAAACTACTTATGATTATGATCATAGGGTTTTAGTTAATCAATGGCTGCAACTGACAAGTGTAATCTATGTACAAGGCAACCAATAATTGAGACACTTGTCCTGATCACATTGCTTGAGTAGTATGATAAGCATAAGACGTACTGTGCTGAAGTCTTTATCAATGTTTTGAGGTAACACGAATGGATGGATCACCTTGAACTTTTGGAGATTTTTTGTTTATTTCCAGTTGTGTTAAATTGTACACGAAACGAAAACGAGTTTCACCGAAAAACCTGTGTTTAATCTGTGGGTGTTTGCAGTCATCTAAGTGATGTATTCGGAAGCTGTTTTCTCCCTCCACCGATCACAACCGGTCCAAATACGCAGCGACGTATAATCGCTCCACAATAAAATCACTGACATTAATTTTCGGACAGATCTTGTGTTTAAACTTTAGGACAAATAATGTCCATGGTGGTTAACACAGGAAAAACTAAACATGCAACGCGCTTGTGAGTCTTAGATCTTATCTCGACACGTTGAAGAGATTAATTTATGAATTGACCATACTTTGCATACTTATTTAGGTATTCATAATCCATATCGTTTATCAGAGTGGAAATATGTCCTCTATTTTTACAGAACAAATATTCAGCTTTCAGATATCGAAGCCTCCATTAGCAACACTTTGCCCTCTTTTCATTATCATTAGTGTAGGTGGATCAGCGAGCGTTCGTGTGTCCAGAACATAACTCCATTTGCCTTTTCTCGTCAATTGTCATGTGCATTACATCGTGGCTTCATCTACTATCACGAGTCCGAATTCTCAATTTCAAAGTATGCTCAATAGGTTTCACTACTAACTTTACTGTTAGCTTCATCGTGTGGCCACTTGTATATGAAAATATTTTTTCTATTGTGAACTTCTAATATGCTTATATTGGTCTCCCTTTCACAATATTAACACAACTGTATTTTAATCTACCTCTCAATTTAATTGTAACTCATCCTAGAGTTGTTGTTCAGTACATAAAAAGATTATCTAGTTGAACCAGATGATTTTATATACTGATAAAAAATAGACCTATAATGGCTTATTAATTTTTAACAGTATATCAGGAAAAAATTACTTATATGCTGTTACTTCAACGTGGTTTCTCCCATAATTTCACATTTGTATCATATCTCATTTCCTTCTCACAACTGACGAATAACAGATTAAGAAATCTTGGCTTACGTTAGGTTTAGTCATCCTAAAATCCACTTTTTAAATTAAATATTTCATTCCCTAGCTCGAAAATTTGGTGCTGGACCGACAATACTTGTGCAAATAGTAGATTATGCCTTAAAGTTCCGCCTTTCAAAAAAATTCTTTATTACGAACCTCTTACATTCCCCATATTCCTGTCTCTATTTATCTTTCTTTCACCTCCTCCCTGATAAACCGTAATTAACAGTCTCAGTCTATACAAGGTGGTGTTAAAGTCGCTTCACCATTTTGAACAATTATTACACGACAACTAATACAGCTATGAAAATGTTTTGTTCTGTATGAATGATGCAGATTTTAATCCTTTTTTGTAATCAAAATTTACGCAATTATCATACCTAAAAATGCCGAAATACAGCAAGGACCAACGAGCAAAGATAGTGGAAAGTTATTTCTCTCGCAATGGATCGTTAGTTGCAGTACAGAGGGACGTCGTAAGAACATTTAATCAACAAAGGCCTTCCAAATATTGTATTATTGCAATGATTTCAAGATTCAGAGATTTCGGCTCAACAGCTGGCAAAGAACGCTCAGGCAGACTGAGATCGATACGAAATGCATGAGTAATTCAATGTGTTTTGAAAACGAGTTTCACCGAAAAGCCTGTATTTACTTACCGTTTCCCTGCGTGGCCGACTAGTGAGGGCACCCGCCTGTTATGAGGAAGGCCACGGGTTCGTTCCCTGGAGCTGCCACGGTCTGTTCGTGCCTGACCATTGACAGCTAGAAAGAAACATGTCCAGCAGCTGTTACACTGGACGCTTGGCGTAAGCCACACCTCAACCACGCTCATCGACACGCCCTGAGAGCCTCTACTTCATACTGCAGCGCAGAGGACGGGGATCTCGCTTGAAGCATTACTACTCTGAAGGCCTCATCGATAAGCTCCGTCACTATTCATAAGATGTTAGCATTAAGAATTTAAAACCAAATGTATATGTACTGTATACTCTATTGGAAATAAAGTTTTTTATTGAGAACTGTAGCAGATTTAAAAATGTCGACTAGACAACGTTCCAGTCAACTAGGAATTTTATGAAGATTATCGGAACGCATCCTAACTAAAGATTCAAAACTGTTCCTCTGTTTCGTTGTCTTTTCGACGTTTTTAAATCTGCTGCAACGCTTAATGAAACACGTTGAATTGCAGTCGCATTTTGTATTGATCTCGGTCTGCCAGAGTTTTTTCTGTGTGCTGTTGAGCCGAAATCTCTGAATCTTAAAATCATTGCAATGGTGCAATGTTTGGAAGGCCTATGTTGACTTAACACATTCATTGCGGTATGACCCACTGGTCAGTCACTCAGGTTAGGTTCTGTAATTTTTTCAAAGCTTTCTAGTGACTGTATGTACAAAGTAAAGATTTGCACCGGCTAGGCAACCACAATGAATGTGTTAATGTTCTTGCAAAGTCTCTTTGTACTGCTACTAACTATCCATTGGGAGAAAAATAACTTTTCACTATCTTTCCGCGTTGGTCCTTGCTGTATATGGGCATGTTTGGATTTGATAATTGTGTAAATTTTGATTACAAAATATTATTCGCATCTGTATCATTGATACAGGATAAAACTTCAAGATTTTTTTTCATTTCATATGTAACACATTTTCATAGCTGTATTAGTTGTCGTGTAATAAATGTTCAAAATGTTGAAGTGACTTTTGCGCCACCCTGTACTTATTTAAATTTTGAAACCTTGGTTTATCACCGTTTATCCTGACTGTGATGGTCAGCTTGTATATACCACGGTTCGAATGATGTACCTTGTCATTTATTTTTTAGTTTAATTTGCCATAACCCTAGCCGACAAAGTTTTCATTCAATCGATGGTAATTCAGAATCTCTAACTGTGCGTGAAAGGGAATTAGCATTCCATTAAATTTTCATTCCTGCTGATCTGAGATTGGACTGACATATTTGTCCTGAAGTGCTGTGATAACTATCTGGATTTTGAAGAAGTTTTCAACTTCCAATATTAAAAATCTTGCTTCTCCTGCAACAAATGTCGCAGAAAAAGTATGTATGAAATTTACAAAAAAAATATAATTGAGGATTTGAAGATGTCAGTTGTTGCATGTGCCGGCGAGTTGCTTCTTTGCACATATTCCTAATTTATCTCAGTTGGTGTTACAGCCTATGAACTGCAATGATGTGCACTAGAACCCAGTTTCTTTGCAAACGATGTACATACATCCTCTCTATTGCCTTTCAGTCGATCATACGTGACGATCCGTAGACCGCAAGCGTGATTGAACACTTTCATATACCTTTGTTTTAAACACTTGTGTCTCTCTCATACGCATTTTAAGTTGTTTGCAACGTGCATTACTTAGTGCAGCTATGCACTTTTTTTCGTAATGAAGTCCATTTATATATTTCACTGATGAAAGTTCTTCTCAAGTTCTGAGTTTAACAAATATAATCGCAGGTTAAACCCGTTTACACATTTGTATTACTACAGGGTGGCCCATAAGTAAGGTACCATTTTAAAATTAATATAGCTATAAATCTAAATTGGTAAAGAGATTTGGTTAATTCAGAATGAAAGAAGAAATTTCAAAGTTTAATATAAATTTATAAATGAAACAATAAAATACGTTTAAATATGGAATACAATATCTTTTAAATGACCTCCATTATTAGTCAAACAATGGCTTGCTCTTTCAACGGTGCTGTTCATTACTTTCCTTAATGTCTCTGGTGAAATGTTGTTGATCTCTTGAATGATGTTTAGTTTCAATTGCTGTAAAGTATCAGGCATTTTTTTCATCAGGCCCAGAGAAAGAAATAAGGAGCTCTTAGATCTGGAGATCGAGGCGGCCACGGTATATCACCAAAACGAGAAATTAGTCTGTTTGGAAAAATTGTTTTTAACATTTGCATTGTTTCTTTCGCTGTGCACGCTGTAGCTCCATCTTGTTTGAAAAAGGTAATCTCTGTGTTATTATATCTAATTTCAGGTATCAAATATTTTTAAATCATCTGTCTATACAGGTTTCCATTAACACAAATCGCATCACCATTAGCATCTTCAAAAAAATATGGTCCAATGATCTTCGAAGACGTGATGCCACACCATTCTGTTACTTTAGCTGAGTGAAGTGGACGTTTATGAATATCTTTCGGATTTTCTGAAGCCCATTATCTTCAATTTTGCTTATTAACAAAACCATTAAGGTGAAAATGTACCTCATCAGTCAATATTAAATTCTTTACAAAGTTTTCATTTTCTGCAAGATGCAGAAATCTATTCGCAAATTCTAATCGCTTTTGGCTGTCCGGAGGATGGAGTTCTGGAGTTGGATTTTATATAGATGATACTTTAGATTTTTTACCAAAATACGTTGCAGTGAGGTACGTGACATTCTCAGTTGAATTGAACGTCTCCTAGTTGACGTTTTGGGCCGATCAGCAACACTGGTTGCAACAAGCTGAATTGAAGCACCAGTTCGTATGGTTGCCACAACGTTGCCTGTCTACTGTTGTCCCAGTTTCTCTAAATTTCAATACTAGCTTTTTAAGCACTCTTAGAAGGATTTCTTTCAATACCATCAATATTCCTGTAAATCCTCTGAACTGCAGTAACTGAACAATTACATCTGAAGTAAAGTTTCCCTATTTTTGCTCGTTGTTCCATTGCGTAGCGATTTATTTTGGGGGGTGGATTTTATGAATGTTTTGGGCAATATTTTGTGATTGTCGGTAGGCTTGATACGCTGGTAGAAAACTTTGAAATCTCCTTATTCATTCTGAATTAATCAAATCACTTTACCATTTGTAGTTTTATAGCTATAATAGTTTTAAAAAGGTACCTTACTTATGGGCTACCCTATACTAGTAAATCAAGCTAACTCAGGAGTCGATATGTTAGCAAGCGCGTTTGTTGTAGGGTCCAAGATCCTATGTAAATTTGCTTCATTAGCCGTTACTCGGTTACAAATTCATTACCCTAATCTGGATATTGTATGATCAAGTCTCATGTCTAAATACTGCATTGTAATTCCAAACTTCTGTACTGATTAATAATGGTATTTTACATTCTAGTCAGTCTTCTCTTTGTTGTAGGTATCTGGCTGATGCAATTCGCAAGGCTGACAAGAAACCAAAAGTATTTGCCTCAATGTCTGGAGTGGGTAAGTTTTATTCCTCTGATTCATTCGTAAGTAGGTAGCTTATTTATAGTCAGTGAATTGAATCACTTTAGTATTTTATTTAAAATATAATTTAAAAATTCATTTGTGTTGCGCTTTGAGTTTTTATTACATTTTTTCCTAAGTGTGCTTTATTATTTCATTTAGAGGATGTAATGGTTTAATAAGGGAATCTACAGTATCAATGTGCGATTTTGAAGGGGCTTGCGGTCAATACGATTCTGGAAACTGTTTGGCGTGTAAGTGTAAGACAAGTAAGTAGAGTTTCTCGCTTCTCTCAATGTTGCTTATATCTACTGGAAGAATGGTTTGACACCACTATTGACATATGATGTTTCATAAAACTTTGGTATGTGTGTTTTATTTTATTTATTAGCGAGGTTCAATACTAGGCTTATTTTTGGTTACATATTTTTGGTGCGTAATTACTTGTGGCCGAATCACGATTTCATTAGTATCTTGCATTTGTTCATCGTCGATGAATTTGTAATATTAAATGTCTTAATTGCCTTCATCTATTCTGCTGGCAAGTTAGCTGATGTAAAATTTCGCTATTGATATCATCCAAATCGAGTGCACTTTGTAATATTATTGTCCATGTGAATAAACTTATTTAGGAATGAAGAATATTGGGCGCTAATTCGTTTCCGCATCCTCGATT
The DNA here is from genome assembly GCA_006783055.1 of Trinorchestia longiramus. NCBI lineage: Eukaryota > Metazoa > Arthropoda > Malacostraca > Amphipoda > Talitridae > Trinorchestia > Trinorchestia longiramus. Next base: position 190,313 of record VCRD01000799.1, on the reverse strand, counting down.
AGGGATCCGTCTCGACCTGTGCTTTCGAGAAGTGTAGTGACGTGATAGGCAACCTCTTATACCATTTCAAATGTATACTAGGGAGAACTACAAGGCCTTGTAACTGTAGTTGACTAGATTTTACTGGCTCATAAGGGCCGAGGTATATGACAGGAAACCTTTGCCTCCTTGCTTGCGTGAGTTATCTGATTTGTTTTTGGTCATCCTATACTCAATCGATCTCGTGATGTAGAGGACAATGCCGGGCTGTATTTGAATTACAAGTGCTTAAGATTGATTTTGGCTTGAGATTTTATCAGTTTAGTGTTATGTTTGCTACATGGACTATGATACAATTGTTAAACTGCTGTTAAGAAACACAATAAGCAATGAACTAGTATTTAACTTGAAACGTCATATTTCTTTTCTTATGTGTTGTTGCTCTAAAAGGTGTGTGTATGCAAGTACATGGAAGGATTTAATTCAAGTCATAAGATGTTGCCAAGAGCGTAAAGTCAACGAATTTCAAATTTGCAGGGTACTATCCAACTGGCAGTACAACGGAGTTTGACGAAAGCAGTCAAGGTGGGGACTTTGACTACCTGTCACGCTTATGTGAGGGCTGGGAGGCAGCGGCGAAACTTGATCTACCTGAAGTACGCACCGTCAGCATAAGAACTGGTGCGTCACCTTGGGTGGGAACTAATAGCCAAATTTGGTTTGTCATTGCAATTTGTTTTCAAACCTGTTGCAATTACATTGATGCCTATTTCAATGATCGTCTGCAACGATTCTAATTGTGCTTTACGGGCTTTTAACTTTGTTTTGTAATGATTTCCATAAAATTCCTCATGACGATTTTATCTGTAAATACTTGTTATGAAATTATTTTATTTGGGATTATATCAAGAAACTAATGGTCCACATTTTTCTTATTACATTTGATTATATTTTTCTCACCCCCTTAGTACCATGGTTTTTGCATTTAAATCATAACCATGAAACCTGTGGTTTGAATTCAAAACTTTGTGCTTGAAATGAGTGTGGCTGTCGTACTCGAGAACCATTCATTTCCATATCCAATTCGAAATATCAAGGAAAACATCGAAATGCTATTTACAGGGTAACCAGTAACACAGTGTAGAAAGTAAAATTAACTTAGGTAATCTGGATGAGTATCTTCATTTAGTGGTTCAGTTGAATAAATGATGCTGAACGATATGAACTGCGTGTCAAAGTAAGTACCGCACTGAGTTTTGGTGCCTAGTATGTTCCCTCTTTAAATTTGTTTCAGAAACCTTTCGTCTAAAAGAAACCTATTAGGTAAAATTTTGTAGTGGCTCTAAAAAGCTACCATCTGGGTGCATGTTATAAATGATTTGTTATTTATTCAAGCTGCAAGAATGAAGACACTCACCATATGAGGTGTGATGTGAAGGCGAAGACGCCACCTGCTAAAAAATCGTTTTTTATGGTACTGAAATCTCATGACCGAGCTTCAGTTAGTTGTCTACCTACAATATGAGACTAAAAACACATTGGTATGTACGTAATTAACTATGTTATGAGAATTTCCATTTTACGAACTCTGTATGGCGATGCTCAAAACGCGGTTTTGGCATCTTTACATCCACGTGGCACGCGACGGCCCCATATGAGAAACGTATTGTCACCTTCCATGAAAGGAATAAATAAACGCGTGATATCTCTACAGCAACGTGTATTGGTATGAGAACAATACAGAAAATGATTAGGACTGAATAAGACGGCAAGTCAGTTGATCTCGATACTAATAAGATGGGCATCAAGTTTTGGATCAGAGAAACTGGTGGTCTTCGAAACGTTTTGTCAAGAAAAGTTGTCGTTATACGGCGTAGCAGTACATTAGCAAGTCTTGTGAATGTCACAGAAAGATTTCTTCGAGGATTATGCATCGTGAACTGAAAAAAATTACTTTTTCGCAATTGCAGCTCAAGGAAAGAGCCTCTTGTGTCCGCAAAAAATGAAAAAGAAATGACTTCAGTTGTCAAGAAACTTGTACGCACAACTGTTGACGGGAAACGTGTCCTTTATTCCAATGAATTAAGGTTTATCCTCTTCCACAGTGATGCGCGCATTTGAGTGTGGCGAGAACGTAGCAAAGCAATAAATACATCATTCAATGCTACTCTGAACTGTCATGCAAAAGCAAATTGAGGTCTGCTTTACCTAGGCTGGATGGATATGGATCGGCTACCCTTTGCAGCAAAAAGATGATGTCCCTCAACTGTATGCAGATCATGAATCACAAAGTTCACTGCTAAATGAGCTTATATTTTCCTGATGGTGGCGGAACGTTTCAAGACTAAAAGCGGTTTTCTGGGAATGAGAAATCAATTCAGCACCTCGAACAGCCACCTGTCTCTAGATTTCTACCCCATGGAAAATTCATGGGATGAACTTGAATAGAATAGAATAGAATGAGGCTATAGGAACGAACCTTCGGGCCTATTCTTGGGTCGGATAATTACTTCGATAATTATTCGGTTCTTTTACCCAAGTCCCATGCCGTATTTCTAGCCGCGTCAACCATGTCGGCAGCGGGATTCGAACCCGGGTCTTTCCGCTCGCAAGCAGATTCGCTCACCAGTCGACCAAGCTGGTGATGAGAGGAACCTGTGTGCCTAATAGCCTCGTTCAACATTATTGAACCCTTTGGATAACTTTGGTCAAATTTGGTCAAAATAGGTGGTACAGAAAGTATCAGGTTGTCCAGAAAGTTCGTGCCGATTTTCAGTAGTTCATCTTTCGACTTATTTTAGAACATGTTTGAGCTTAGAGAATAGGATTTTACTACACTTTCATTTAGAGAACAGTTTAAACGCTCTTTTCATGGAAGAAGGTTTACGATCCTATAACTTGTGTTAATTCTGTAACCCTCTGAAATGGACAATAAAAAGAATCATTTTCGGCACTTAATGCTTTTCTTTCTTCATATAGGGAAAATGCTTCACAAGCAACCAAAGAAATATGCGCAGTTTATGGTAATGATTCTGTATCCGAAAGAAATGTACGGAAGTGGTTCGCGAAGTTTCGAGCTGGAGATTGTAGCTTTATTCATAAAGAACGATCAGGCAGACAATCCACCATAGATGACGACGAAATCAAGTCATTAATTGAGAATAACCCATATTCCACAACCCGAGAATTGGCAGAAAGCCTCAACCTATTAAAATCCGCCCTTCATGAGCACCTGGTCAAGCTTGGGTTCACAAATCGCTACGATGTTTTGGTGCCACATGAGTTGAGTGAGAGGAATCTTTTGGATCGCGTTTCCATCTGTGATCTGCTTAATAAACGGAATGAAACTGCGCCTTTTTTAAAGCAAATTGTGACCGGGGATGAGAAATGGATTATTTACCGAAATGTTCAGAGAAAGCGATCCTGGAGTAAGCGACATGAGCCACCCTTAGCCGTCCCAAAAGCGGATCTTCATCATAAAAAAGTTATACTGTGTCTGGTGGGATTGGAAGGGAATTCTGTACTATGAGCTTCTCCCAAGTAACCAGACAATTGATTCTGAAAAATACTGCTCACAACTGGATGAGTTAAAAGCAGCAATTCAAGAAAAACGTCCAGAATTGGCCAACAGGAAAGGCGTTGTGCTTCAACATGCCAATGCAAGACCACACGCTTCTTTCCAAACCAGACAAAAATTGCTGCAACTCGCTAGGATGTGTTACCTCACCATCCAGATTCACCAGATATTGCCCCTTTAGCTTTCCACCTATTCAGGTCTTGGCAGAATAGTCTTAATGGTAAAAATTTTAATTCTTTGGATGACATAAAACGATGCCTTGATGAATTCTTTGCCATAAAAACACCTCAATTCTGGGAAGAAGGTATTTTCATGTTAGAGGATGGATGGAGACATTTTGTGCAACAAAATGGTTCATATTTGGTTGATTAAAAATGTAATAACATATTTATTGACCTTTTTCTTTCCCTTAAAAATCGGTACGAACTTTCCGGACAACCCAATTCAAAAGCTTGTAGAAGCTAGTTTGGATGGGAGTTGTAATTCGATCAAAACCAGGTCCAATAAGTTTGTAATAAATTTGTACACTGTTCGACTTCTGTTATGCAGGACCTGTTGGAAATAACTGGTGTAAGTTCCCTCGTATGAAATATGTCCTTAGCAAACTTCGTGCTGAAAGGTAACATTACGTATGGTATATCGTCGCAACACATGTCTGGTGTCGTGTGCATAACGAAGTTGTCTTTCATGCTAAAAAGACGGCTAATGTACTTCATATAAAGTTTGGTACCCTCATTAAACGTCTGATGAGCACAATAAGACGACTGGTGCGGTTAATAAGTCATCTGGTATGATAAACAAGAATTTTGATGTGGTCATCTAGTGTAGTTGCTATCCGTTGGGAACAATCAGACATCAAGTGAGAGTAATTAGACGTTACCATGCTACGAAGTAATGCGCTGGGAAGAAAGTTATGTCGTTTTTTATTTTATCTCTACAGTCTCTTAAGAGTTAGCTAATTAGTTATTTTTAATTGAATTGGTGTCCTAATGCTTCAATCAGTTTATCAGAAATCATAATTAGTTACAGCAAATTAATTTTGACTGGCTTAACCTTTAAGAAATTGTTATTAATGAGCATCTAAGACAATGTATGCTCCATGGATCCAAAAAAGACCCTTCTGCTGCAGAAGCTGCTGGAGACATTCGAACTCTGTATGGGAAGAATATTTTGAATGATTGAAAAGGCTTCGGTGGTTTGCGAAGTTCTCATCTGGAGATTTTAACCTCAAGTATTGAGGGACCAAAATCAAATGATCAACAAACCATTAAAGATACTGTCGAGGTCAATCTAAAATTAACCAGCAGGGAATTAGCTCAACAATTCAATACAACTCGTACCACCATAATTTCATGTCTTCATGAACTAGGAAAATTTTTAAACTTGGACAATGGGTTCCCTAAGATTTGAATGATGCTCAACGAAACGAAAGATTTACTGTCTTCACATCTTTGTTTTCAAGGAGCTGTCCAGACCCATTTGTAGAAAGAAATGTCACTGGAGCCAATATTGGTTTTTTACGACAATATTCAACCGAAAAGACAATGGTTAGACTGAAATTACAGTCCACAGCCAGTAACAAAACGAAGACTACACCCAAGAAAAATCATGCTCTGTTCATGGTGAGACATGATAGGGTTAATTCAATGTGAGTTATTAGACCCTAACCAAAGAACAGCGTCAGGAAAATATTGTTCACAACTTGATGATCTAAGAACTGTTCTATCACGAAAGAGACCAGCATTTCTCAATAGAAAAGGTGTTGTGCTTCAGCGTCACGTTCATACAGCGAGAATAAATTAGGAAAAAATCATGAGCCTCAATTGGGAAACTTTACGTCATTCACCGTATCCACCTGATATTGCTCCGTCTAATTACTATCTTTTCAGGCCTTTGCAGCATCACTTAGCTGTAATTGATGGAAAAATGAAGAAAACTAAAAAATGACCTTTATTTGTTTTTCTCTAAAATCCTTCCCCTAAAAAATGGAAGAAATCTGTCGCGAATTCGCACGCCCACAAATGTACACGACACTTCAGAAATAAAAGTCAAGGTTTTAAAATAATTTATTTACTTTAAATCAACTAGTAATTGAATATTTTCTGTATATTGAAGATTTTTATGAACTATTCATTTAGACGAATTTACCGTCAACAACTGAAACGTCCGTTATGATTAAATTGCAAGTTAGTCGCTTAATTTTGACTTCAGTGACAAACTGCTTCAATTTAGCTGGATAATTTTCTTTAACAGTTTATTAAAGTTCCCAATATTTAGGTTAAATTTTAAGCCGTCCATCCGATAAAACTGGTTTCTTGCTTAATAACTTAATTGACATTTAAAACTCTGAGGTATGCAAGAACCAGAACATTAACCATAGAAAGCTGGAGAGAACGGCTAGCCTCAGCTCCCCCATGCTCGAGGTCCGTCGGTCCCTGGGGTCTAGAGCCGGAATGTCAGTCTTCCACCACCGGAACCGCGTTCAACCGGAATCCTAGGCAGCGCACGCTGAGCTCCAGTGGTAAAGGGCGCAGATGACCCGTGCTCAAGGATTTCGACGCAGGACCCGTAGCCTCCCACTTCTTCCTGCTGCTGAAATAAAGGTTTATGGTGAAACTTAACGGAATACTGATATCATATTACTATTATTATTGCCATAAGGGAAGGCAGGGTCTCTAATTACCGACGATTAAATCTACGATTGACTGCGAGGACTTATTCAACGAAAAGAGTTTGCCCGTCGCTGTCCCAAAGTTGGTTGCAACCACCCAAATTTTCTTGTACTGTAGGAAGTTGATGGATTAATTATTTTACTAATAATGGTCCTAACAAGCGTACTTCAGTATGGTACGTTTACTCAATGCTTCTTCTTTCGGCATACTCATGTTCATTTGCTTACAGGTGTAGTGTTGGGCCGCAATGGAGGCATGATCCAGCAGCTATTCATGCCATTCTTCCTTGGTTTGGGTGGTCCTGTGGGATCTGGTGAGCAGCCCATGCCTTGGATTCATTTGGATGACATCGTGGGTCTGTTCGATCATGCGGTTCACTGCGAGCAGGTTTCAGGTGTCCTCAATGGGGTTGCACCACAAATCATCACCAACGCTGAGTTCTCCAAAGCCTTTGCTGCTGCTCTGCGCCGACCAGCAGTTATTCCTCTGCCCACTCCTCTTGTGAACCTCATGTTTGGAGAAGAAAGAGCAAAAATTATGACTGAGGGGCAAAAAGTAAAGCCGACCCTGGCCTTAAAAACTGGTTATAAATTCAAATTTCCTGATATAAAGTCGGCGTGTGAGCAGGTTGCTCATTTTTTTCCAATGCAATGAACATAGGAATTGTTTTACTTAAACTCGAGATGTTTATTCAAGTATCTAGCGTTTTTAATCTGCAAACGAAAATGGGTCGCTAAAAAATTCCTGCCCACAAGTTCTATTCACTCAGACCACTGTAACGATAATTTACATTTTTATTTATAGGTTTGAAGTTTTTGAAATGATGATAGGTTTCCACTTCTGGAAAAGCATTTTCTTGCCCTTAGCCCAATTGTAACTCGCGTTATTATTGGGAGTCTCCTTTTAAGCTGGCTAATTTCTATCACATTTACCGTTTGTTCCTTTAATCGAAAGCATTTATTTCATTCACTCTGACGACTTGATTCACTGTGACAAAACACGGATGTACGGAATCGAAAGTCTGTAGAAACTTAACGATCAGATAATTCGGGTTTTGTGCAAGTCATGATTTTTTAAATGGAAATCCCAAGCTTCATCAACTCGTGTTAACGATCTCGTATTATTCGCGTATTCTTTCTTATGAATGGTTAATTAATTTAGCCATTCATGGCTAAATGAGGACTTGGTCAGCAATCAAAGTCCTGATATCAGCAATCAGGACATTGTTGCAGTCCTCTCAAAATAAATATGTATAAATATTTTGTATTATGTTTTCTGTATATGATTCTTTCGTTCTAAAACATCATGGTAACTCCCAATGCAATTGTATCAGGTTGGAAAGAAAGTAATGTCGTTTTTTATTAGATTACTTTGCCGCCTCTTAAGAGTTATACAATTAATTATTTCCAACTAAATTGGTGTTCTAATGTCTAAATAAGTCTATCAGGAATAATAATTAATAATATTAAATCAATTTTGACTGGCTTAACCCTCAGGAAATGGATATTAATGAGGAGCATCTGGGATATTGTATACTCTATGAGTACAAAAAAGAAACTTCAGCTGTATGATACAAGCTGCAAAAAACATTCGAATTGAATGGGAGGAACGTGTTGAATGATCGTAAATGCCAACGGTGGGTTGCAAAGTTTTCATCTGGAAATTTTAACCTGAAGGATAGCCCACGTTCTGGAAGACCAAAATCAATTGATCAAGAAGCCATTAGAGATGCTGTTGAAGTCAATCCAAAGTTAACCAACAAAGAATTGGCCCAAAAATTCGATACAACTCATACCACCATAATTTTATCCTTTCATGTACTAGGAAAGATTTCAAAACTTAGATAATGAGTTCCTCACGATTTGAATGATGCTCAAAGAAATCAATGATGAACTGTCTGTTCATCTTTGTTTTCATCTCTACCTCACCCACCTTATTCACCTGGTATTGCTCTTTTTGATTACCATCTTTTCAGGTTTTTGCAGTATCACTTAAGCAATGAAATTTATGAAAATAGTGAACGACTAAAAAATGACATCGATTTGTCTATCAGTCTATCTCATCGAAATCCATGAACTTTTTGTAAGAAGGCATCAAAAAGCTAGTCGATCGTTTGTGAAAAGTCATAGAAAATGAGGGACGGTATTGTAATGACTAGAAATAGCATCTTAACATTTTTTTCAAATAAAATAAATGTGTCCGGAAAAACGACATTACTTTCTTTCCAACTTGATAGATGCACGAGCTTATTATGTTGTAGTGTTTGACGCTTTAAACGATGATGATGTGAGTCTCAGCAGGTTCTACCCGTATAATACAGGGTGTGGCAACACAACTTTCTTTATTCAAATGAAGTTTCCTTAAAAAATGGGACATTATGCTGCTGTGCCCTGTAGTTACTGATTTTGTATTTCATATACGAGCGATATTTTTTGCGACACAGTTCAGTACGTCTTCCTTATGCCATGTAAAAGGTTCACTGAATGTACTTCACCAACGATTGACCATCATTTAGTGTTTAATTCGCAAATTTTTATGTGTAGAGATTGGACTGATAATTATCAGTCCAATCTCTACACATAAAAATTAATAAATAAGAGTCATAAAAAAATGACTCTTCGATCGAAGCTCGAGCTACGTATAATAGTGCATATAAAAATGATTTTTTCCATTTGTTTCCAGATAGAAAATCTGTTTAATTTTTTCATCCAGATAAAATTCAATGTTCTAAGCGCATCCATGATACTCCATGTATTTTCAAATGTATTTCCAAAATGGATGGGCTTATTGATAGAGTCATCGTTTTAATACACCCGGATCAAATAACGGCGGAACTCTGCGTCATGTCGATAACGAAGCAGTGTTCCTTTATTGATGTTCCTTCTTAATTAATTTGCTATGAAATATTTTTCTCATTTATAGCAATTTTGGGTGCGTGGCAACAAGTAATGGTCTTCATCACAGGTAGTAGTTATCGAAGTTAGCAGTTTAAAAGTGTTATTTATTGTCTTATAGAAATTTATTTCATGTTTTTTAGCAGACTGATACACTTAAAAGAACAGCCAGAGTTTCACAAAGCATTTTTATCGGCTCCGTATATTTACTTTATCATTTAATAATGATCATAAGTTTAAACTACACCCAACGTTATACTTTTGATGAGGTTGGTGAATGAACTTTACACGAGGCGTCAAATTTTACAAGTCCCTTCGTCGTACAAATTGGTAATATTGTTGGTGCTTTTATAAGGAGCTCGCATCTCCATCATGTGTGAGGTATCATTATGGACCTTATAATTATACCTAATTCTATCAAAATTACCAGTTCGCCTTATGAAGCAGCATGCGCGGACATGACATGACGTAGAACTGCTGGAACGAGTTCTAAATGAAAATTACGTACCGAATTTGTTTTTGTTTTCTGCGTTTTAAATGTGTCTTGTATCCTGAATACATCTTCCTGTTTGACATGCACTGGAATCTCACTGTTAAAGAGAGCAAATAACAATTTTAAAATGTATCTGATCAGGCTGATGAGTAAGGTTTCTCACGGAATGTATATCTAAAACTATCAGAACAGAAGTCATTTTGATTTTAGAATAGGCACATCATATGCTAAAGTTAATGCAGCTATGAGAATGCAGAAACTTTTTTCCGATGTGCTACTTTTGCGCAAACAAGCGTTTCCCTCTCGTTCAAAATGGTTCTGCTCTGCCGTGATGATTAGTAAGGTGCACTCCATCTTCCCTCTCCCTTTCCCAAATTTTTTCGTTGTATTCGTGAGAAGGGAGCGCTTTGATAAGAAAAGCAATAAGGAAAGCTACTCTTCCAATGGCGTATGGTACATACTAATGTTGCTAGCCACTATTCTGTGCTAATGAGATGACTAAAGATAATCTGATCATTGCATTATCTTGTACACACTCGTACGCCGTCATGTCAGCACTTTTGCTCCTCGTGTTAAGAGTTTAGGTATGTAAAAATGTGTAAATATATAATAAAGAGAGTTCAATTCTCATGGGTTTGAATTAAATTGTATACCTCTTAAGTATATTAATTTTAAGCTTAATTTATCATAAAAAGTTTATATTACGCCAGTTACAATACTCCAACTTATATGAACTGGTGTTCAAAACAATTAGTCGAGGTAATTTTTATCATTTATTGAACAATTGGACTATTGTGAACGAAGAATCTTAGCACAAATCCAGTGTAAATCAATTCAATAAGCAAAATAAATAGTTGAAAAACTCATTACAATGTATCAACGATAAGGAATTGAATTTTTTTTCTTCAAACAAAAGCTTCGTTTGGGCATGCTCTCCACCAGCTTAAAACATTGAGGGAGAAATGTCACTCCCCTCATTCTGCAGAGCTTCTTATATCTTCTCTTCGTAAGAAAAATGCTTACCTGAAAATGTATGAGAAATTATAGTCCAAATATTCTATTGGATTCAAATCACGGCTTTAGCATTAGCAACCAATGTATTCGTACCAATTAAGGATCTTAATGATAAAGCCCTCGAAATCCCAATGTTGAATATTTTGTGTATCAACGAGGTTGAAAGAAAATTTTTCCTTCCTTTTCTTAATCACACTCGTTCTGAAAAGCTATCGATTGTGACTTCAACTCTATCACCAATTTTTGAAGTATGAATATACATACTCAACTTGTTTTGCATGGAGAGCATACTGCCAGACGACTAAAAAGAACTTGCATCAGCTGAAAAAAATTTAAGCGTGCTCAACATTGAGTTAGTTGAAATTATAGTATTTCTGTAATATAACGAAAAAATATTATCTTCATTTCTTCCCGGAAGTCATATACATTGTCATGGGTTGGAAATATAGAACAAAATGACTCTTCGAACATGACGAACATTTTCGTCATCGTCCTGGCAATCTCATTTTAACAGAATACGAACTAAGATTGAAATACGTCCTAGTTTGAGGAAATATTCACCAAAATATGATCCCAAACAACGGCTTAACACTCTTCCTCCTAAATTATGGTTTCGTGAAGAAAAAAAGTTTGACGTCTCCACAACAACTTTACTACTGAGTGCCAATGAGAATGTTTCTGTGTTGCTGTTTCTACGACAACAGTAACATGTCCTCTGTCGCAAACAACTAGCACGACGTTTCTAGTGCCAGTACTGTAAGCATAATTTGAATGTTTTCTCATGTTCCCTGTGAATATATACAGCGGTAGAGAGTTAGAAGGTTACCACTGACAGCAGATGTGATCCTAAAATTTAGCCCATGAGCTCAAGTTAATTTTAACATTAGTAAAAGCGTCACACAAACAGTAATAGAAACTAGTATGTTTTTTTTGTGTGAGGAAATCATCTTTGATGAATGTGTTAAATGTATTTTGAACAGACTTTTGTGGAGTTATAAAATTAATGAAGAACCTAGACGGACGTTTTACGATAGGATTGTTCACTTACAATGATCTGCATTGATTGCTCAATATTTATTTAATTCCACTTCCCAGTACATAAAAAGCCTCCGAAATACATATTATCGACGAATGTTTTTGTCTGTAATGCTACACTCTCAGTATCACTAAACAATATGCCCACTTCTATAACTTCATGTTTAAAAAAAAATCTATTCATTATTGTAAAAATCCGAATGGAATTTTAAGGTGAAAAAATCCTATTCTTACCCAATTAACTATCCAAGGTCACACCAAACCTAACCGAACGCAGTTTTTTAGCAACCCCTTCGGATAGACTGCAAAAAAATTTCGACGCAATTTTGAAAAATTTACATATATATTTATATAAACAATATATATGTATACATATCAACGAGAATACACCATAAAAAAACAGACTTTACAGCGAGGTCGATAAAAGCTCTTCGAAGCAGTGATGTCAAAATTTACACACCGTCGTTTCTACAATGCTGGAGTAATTCTAAAAACTTTAGGGAGTCAGATCTAATCTTGGTTGCAGATCAAATCTAAAGTTGATGTTAATCTAAACATTCAATTACAGCTACTCTGGCTGGAACACCTATCAGGGGAATGTATTTAATATCTTTAAGCGTAAAGTAGAAAGTATCAATACTGGCACAAAAACCTCGTAGACCGAAAAATTGATGATCAAAAATCAAAAGATAGAGTACTTGGACCAAAAAACTAAAAAATTAACAGTCTTCAACAGTGAAAGAATAGAATGATTTCTTAGAGTTCAACGTTATTTTAGAACATATAAAACTAACTTTCGTTGTGTGCTTATAGTATGGATGTTCTAACTTAGTGGTCCTCAACCCTTTTATCGACGACCAACGTTCCATAATTTCACCGCGGCCCGTTGAGAGAGGAGGGGGGTCGGGTTGATATTTTTACCCGCTCGCAATTGCACAGCTCCATGTTAACTTCTCGTCCATGGAAAGTGGCACAATCCTGAGGAAAAGACATCACAGGAAATAAAATGGAAATAGTGAAATATTTCTTGTGCAGCTCGGTATCATTTGATCCAAGGACCGGAACCGGTCCGTAGCCCAAGTGTTGGGGACCTCTGTTCTAACTACTATTTCACTGATGCTACTTTTTTTAAGGACTATCCCCGAATTACCATCAATGATGACCTTCAATCTACAGATTTATAGGTAAATTAAACTATTCGTAAAAAAGGAAAGGATATTGTCGTTGAGAGATGACGTACTGATGATTCAGGAAAAAAATACTGAAGTGAACACAGGAAAAACTTTCGACTTCCCAAACAGAAATGACGTGCAGCACTAAATTATAGCGAAATTATTTGGATGAAAATTATTTGTGTCCTCACTGAAAGAAGGTTTATATTTGTACATATAGATGTAAACATATATTTGCATATATGCGTTGAAATATCATATACATATCTTATCTAATAATATATCATACGCGTATCTTATTTTAGGAATTTAATTGAGTACAGTTTCACTTTTCTTGCCTCAGTATTCATTAGTGAAAAACCAACAATCACAGATAAAGTTAGCTCAATAAGTTCTTCATAGTTCGTGGGCCAGTTCTGCAAAGAACTCATGATGTGCAGGTGAAACCACATTTAATAAATGCATAAAGTTTGTGTACTTTTCTTCACTCATTCCAGTACACATTGAAGATTTTTAGAAATAAGCAAAAAAGGCTCTTGTAAAAGGCTACTGATGTGTTCAAAGGCGAAAAGTTTGAGTTTTCTGTACATCCAAGCAGAACGAGAGAAGAGACATCATTTCTATTATACTTCGTAGAGTCGGCTTATTCAGTTCAACTGCTTTAGATACATCTTACATTCCATGACGCGAATTATAATCTTGATTTTTCTATGCTGACAGCAAATATTGTTTTCATTAAAGCATAACCACAAATCGTGTCTAGGTCAGTTTTTGGATGTTATTTCAATACTTTGTTTGAATAATTCGTGGTAAAAAATGGGCGTGGCCTTTCATTTTCGTCATGCTTACACTACGAATCGTAAAATAAAGGTCTGGTCAGACTTTCACCGAGATAAAATTTGTTATACCCATACTATTGTATACATAGTATTTATACTATATATTAATCTGAGGTGTATCGGATAATCGAATCCGTTATGGAAATTGCTGAAGTTCGAACGTGAACATTTTGACAAACCCAACTACTATCTTGAAAGAACGATCAAAAACTAAACGATTCCCGTCAAATTCGAGAAGTGTGCAGGACAAATCACTGCCCATCAACAAGCCGTCAACCACATCACCACAATATAAAAAAGAAATAAGAAATTGAACGAAAGTAAATTTCATCATCTGATTTAAAAGGCGTGAACGTTTCGGTGAGATCACAAGATGTGCTTAATATAGCACATTGAGTTGCGAGAACGACCACCTGCTCCACCGAAGGAGCTCAACATTTCGCCAAACGAAATATTAGGCAATTTTTACGAGTATATGCTCGTCTTTCATGGTACCTTTTCTTATTTTAACGTAAGATTAAATTGAATAATTTTTATTATACATCAGACCCGATAATGGTTTAAATATGGTTCAGTGATTAAATTTCAACATTTATTAGGAATGTTTCTCATGCTACCCTTATAAATAAATGTGTTTCAAATATTTTCAGCTTGTTTTATAGAAAACAAAGTAGAATCTAGTTGAAATACTTCTGCATAACATAGCAGCGGTTTTCTCTGTACTGTGAGCGGTACCATTACTTGAAAGGTATCATTACATTACACATTACCAACCTAATTTTTTCGAACACACTCAAACATTTTTTCCTAAATGAAAAACAATATTAATGTAGACTCAATTGACAATCAAAGCATCTGACTGATAATTACGTTATTATCAAACTTTACATTCTCAGAGTATACAATCGCAAACAATTATCTTGCTTCGTTATCTGCTCAAAAACTTCAATTTCAATCAGTAATAAGTTTTCTACTGAGAGCATGTTTTTAATGAAATATCACGTGCTTAGAAAATATACACGAAGGTACTATTGAATTATTATTCTCCATGTAATTATGAGCCTGAATGGTAAATGCCCTTAATCTACTTCTGCTCAACGATAAGTGACGATGTCCTGCTTTTCACACTAAGGTGAAACTCTAATCTTTGCTACAGAACTATATTTCTCAAAATTTTGAGATTTCGTCATTACTTCTGCTTTTCCTCTCCAATTAAACCGCAGTCAATAAATCGTCAGTGCGATGCTCTGTAACTTCTTCTGCACATCATCCTCCAGAATTCGAACGCTTGTTTCCACAGTTCTTTAAGATCGACAGAAGATACGAAAACCAAAAGATATACGGTTGTCAACTACTTGAGTGTCAAAAAGTGGGTAGAACCATTCATCTTAGAGGGCAACTGCTAGCAGCAAAATTCATATGAACAACTTAGTCCCAACTGTCCATCTCCGTTTTTTGACGTAGGGAATCATACAGTTAAGGGGGACATCTTAGTAAAAAGCTGAAATACATGGTACGACGAAACTAAGCGCAATTTAGCATGTAAAATTGGATTTAGAACACATTTATTCCTATACTTTTTCTCATTTTTTCAATATAATGGCGATTTCAGAGGTAAATAAGGTATTTTTTGCATTTACGGCCCAAACCAACTTCGCTTACAGTTTTCATGCTAGAACAAAAGTAAATCGAGTTTTGGAAAGAGAAAATCAATGTCTACAAAGGATCGTGCTCCTTTTTTGCCTTCATAAAAATCACAACTCAAAAACTGAAAATCGAAAATTTTTATCATTTTCACTAAAATGCCTCCTTTAAACACCTAGCACTGCACGACAAACCTGTCTGGACCTCAGGGGTTCTCAACCTTTTTTTCGCCCGCACACCCTTAAGAAATTTCATTTGAACCTCGCACCATCTGAAATTTATATTTTGCTCAAAGAAAATTAAGCGAATTCCAAATAATATTTTATCAAAACAAAAAGGTTGCTACTTCATTCTTTAATACAATTTGTAAAGGAAATTATATTAAAGAATAAAGTAGCAATCTTCAACATAGGAATAAACCTAAGAAAATTAATCTCTTACTTGAAATTAAACAAATAACTAAGTAGAATAAATAGTACTAAATACTATAAGGACTAGTTCTGATATGCTTGGAAAATTCCACTTTTTTCAAATACAACAAAAATTGCCTGACAGTGAGGAACAGCTGACGCCCGAACTTGTTTCATCCCTGTAACAAACATGTTCAGTTTAGGTCCTAAACTTTAGGAACTACTGAACGCGTTAAATGTATGGTAGGATTGAATATTTTCAGCTACATACCGGGGGAGCAAAATAATACAACACATTGATTAAATCGTCAGATTGCACATTTATAGACCGCGTACAATTACGAAAATTGGACTATATGTACAGGGTGTCCCACAAAAATGTCCCCGACTTTTTAATTGATTATATCTCCGCTTTAAATTAACATATTTTAATTTTCTTTTTTTTTACTATGTAGTAAATTTTGTTTTCTTTTCGAATAATTATATTTTTTTTAAATTGGTTGAATTACCACTTCACACTAATCGATTTACTGAAGGGGGTAAAACAACTATTTGTTCTAAGGAAAATTTTGAAAAAGAACACTGGTGTTCTTTTATTATATATATGTGCATATATATATATATATATATATATATATATATATATATATATATATATATATATATACATCTAAATGCCTTGGAAGAAGAATAATCTGAAGAGTAAACTCTAGTTCATATAAAATTCTATTTAGCTTTAGGCAAAACACAATTTATTTCTATCAAGAAATTTTTTTTTGTGCTCCATGAAAATTGAAAATTTTTAACATGTTAACGTTCATCAGGTTAAAAAAGCACCAATTTATAAGCCTGAAATATAACAGAAAAAAAGTAAAGAACATCCCGGTTTTTGATAAAATTAAATTAGTCGATTTGACTCCAGAGCTGAGGAATTATAGCACGAGTTTGACATTTACTTATGTTTCGTTTGAATATTGTTAGCTCTATTTCAGTTTATACTTAAGTTGTGTGACACAAACACATGGTAGACACTTATATGGAGCATGTTTCGTTACTAAGTTAATTTTGTTTAATTAATCATGCATAGGAGCTAAGATTTCTGTACTTGTTCGCTACTTTTATATGCGAAAATGATGTGTCACGTTTTTTTTGAAATTTTTAATTGATTGGTTTTCTTCATATGCGTGGGCAGTTTATTCCAAAGCAATGCACCTGAAATTGAAAGAGCCCTTTGTCCAGCATCGGACGAGCGGAAACTGATGTTAACATCGTGTCGTAGATCAGGTTTCACACCCTTGGTAGTGGGTGGATAGAATTTAACAACGTTGGCTGAACTTTGAGGGCGATATAGAGAGGAAAATACGTATTTGACCTTGTGAATGAGTAGTCTTTGTTCTATCGGGATCCAGTTAAGCTTTTCCATGAGAGGTGTTGCATGACGGCTACAACAATGTCTTGCAACCGAAAAGTTAGAAGAAATAAAACGGGAAAGAATGAGGAAGAAGATAAAATAGATAATGAACGATAATGCAGATGAATAACAACAAATAATGGGATATTACTTACAATAAATTGAAGCTCAAATTTGTTACAATCGTAGAAACATTAATTTAACATGCTTTATTCCTAGGTTTAGCCTAATCACAAATATGATGTTTCGTTTTTGAATGTGAACATGGAATTCTTGCAAATGTTCCTATGTTTGTAAAGTTCCTACAAAAATTACCTGCAATAAAGTAATCTACGTGTCAATAAATCTTTAATTTTCATGCGGATGACTTGACAAGCGGTATAACTTAATTTCGGACGTGTATGAGTCCGGTTGTCAGGAACTCTACTGCATATAAATTCGTTATCATTATAAATTTCCTAATTCTCCACGATTTAAATAAATTAAACATCCAATTCAAAGTACTTTTTCTAGTTTCTTCGAAGTTTGGGTACCAGGCTGAACACCTGAAGTATAAAAATATGGTGGTGGCGAATAATACGCAATTCCTTAGTTTCTTCCGATTCAGCGACACGAAGCGCTAAACGTGATCTTTGTTTTCCTGCACACATTTTTAGTATCTGATAAACAACTTAGAAGCAAGTGGGCTGGATATACTCATCTCGTGTCAATTATTATACCTGAAAAGACAAAATGAAAGATATATCAGTCATGGGTTAAACTTCCTTAAAAAGGTAAAATGTCAGCATATGATATTATTGGAATTATGGATTAGGTTGTATATTTCACAGTTTTTCAAAGAGTTTGGTTTAGTTTTTAATTTCTCCTCATTTCAAGTTAAATGTACCGTATAGTATAAAAAGCTGATTTAGTTATAGCATGGTAGCAGTTTATCACTATCTATTCAATTTCAAGTAGATAAGTCCTCGTTAGACTGTAAATTTGCGCTCTTGAAAACTTTACAGCAAATCGAAATTACCGTATGTCGATCCTATTATGCAATGTAATGATAGGATATGTGTTCCAGCACGTCGAGAGGCACTCCTACAGACTTGAAAATTGTAACCGTAATTGTAAATTTATCGGATACAGAACTGCCATATAACGGCAACTTTCAGAACAAGGAATATTTTGTCATCTCTCACAATATTTTACCCTCTATTCAAACTGTTTTAATTGAAAAGTTCACATTTATCTTATTCTTCGATTACAAAAATTAACTATCTCATAGCACAGATTCTTTTAAGTTTTTGAAACACAAAGTTAGTAACACATTTTCCTACTGTGGACAAGTTAAATTTCTCAAAGAAAAATTTAAAATGCATCAGTAAAAATAATCGGCACAAATTCGAAATAGCATAAATCAAACTTTTATTTTAAATGAATTAGGCACATCATAGACCTAATAGTCTTGTAAAATAAAAAATATTGTTTACCTGAAAGTGATTTCTATTACGTGCACTTGCACGTTCATGAGAGCTACACTGATGACTACAGTATTGCATTGAAGAGAACATTATTTTAGTATTTTAACGGAAAACAATGCTCTGCTGAGAATCAAAAAGAGATCTTAATTGGACAATTAGTTAGCAAGCTATCAATATTCAAAATCCTGGTTCATTTTTGAGGCACTCTTAATATCACAGTTTCTAACTTAGTACCAAAATTAAGTTCAATTTTACAAAAGTATCGGTGTACGACTACGGATGCAAGTAGAGATACTTATTATTACTCAAATAGTATTATTTATCATTCACTTTCTACACTGCAGTTGTCTGTTTGACGGTAGCAACTAAACAACTTTTTCGAGGGACTAAAACTTATCAGAGTTACTCTTTAACACGCCCTCGAGTTAAATTGCCCACAGGTAAAAGGCTTACCGATTTTGACGCTTTTTCACTCACAAGAAGATCCAAACGATGTGACTTACTAATTGAAATTTTTCCGCTCAACAAGAATATAAAAACATACGTTATTCTGTTCATATATTCTAGCCCTTTTTTACCCTGTTCTCTTTCTGTCTTAGCTTGGGCTACTCCATTTTTACCTTCCTATCGATATCGACTAACTCACTCACCAGTGCTTTCTTTTTCTGACCGTGTCTGTTACAGTGAAGTTAAAATGAGCCAATGAAAATTCCCTGCAATGCTTACAAAGGTGGTAAATAAACTGCTCGCTCTTCCTCGTCTGCGTTAACAAGTATGAGCACACAAAGTAAATCGTTTATACAGAGCCTGAGTGACAGTGGCAGTTACAATGCACATCACCTTTCGTGTTTCGTCTCGAAGAAGCAAAATAAAAGAACGATTAACTCACTGTTCAAGTTGAAAGTCAACAACCTGTTGAAGTTTCCAACGATATTGTGCAACATTCTTGTGTGAAATCGTAATGGTAAGAATTTGTTCATTCTGTGTACATTGTATCGATAGGGTGACAAAATAACACGAACAATGTACTCATTTTATACATTTTTCGCTATGGCGTATTAGACTAGGCATGGCATATGTATATATGGATATATATATATACATATGTATATATATATATATATATATGTAATCTTTTACGTTATTTTTTTACTTATCGAAGGCATAATCAAAAAATTTATCCGTCAATGTCAGTAATTGCTTTGCTACAATAAGTGACTGTGAAACCTCAGAACTTTAGTCTACTACAGCTTTTCATATCTATATCAACATCTAAGTGTTGAAAATTTGACACATTCACTGTTATATTTTATTTTTTACTCTCTTTCTCTGATATGTAACGCCCGTTCATATTAAACACGATTTTTGCAGATAACTGTAATAATGATTAAATTAAATCGATCATCAGCAAGCCATACCATACGGTCGACCAGGAATTAGAAATTACAATTTCAATTTAATAATAATCACAACTTTATGTTTTAAGTTTTCGCTCTAATGATTTTCCTTTTTCAGTCTTTCTCGGATGTTAAACATCCAATTCAGTTAAATGTAATAATGTCAAGTCTAAGCTGTACCTAAAAAAAATATTTCGCTTATCACCTAAAATGCGTATGATACCTATCACGTCAGAATTTATATGTATCATCAATGATTACCTCTTAAGTCATCATTGAAAAAGCGAAGTTTCATTTGTTTCCCCATGTATATTTAACGTTCATTGCATGATGTGAATGTTTACGTATACCCGTAGGTACTGCTGTTCTATCATCTATGATACTACGCATAGAATACCTACCACTTACGGATTTTATGATAAGGCATCTTTAAAAACCAATGCTGTTACATTTCTTATGTACCAACTTTATTGGAAATATACGTTTTTTTGTTTATTTTGTTTTGTTTGTTCGTCCAGGCATAGAATCTTCTCTGTCAAGAACAGGTTTCCTTTTCATGAACTGGATCACATATTCAATGACCTTCTCAACAGATTCCCAGTTAATTTCTTCAGCATGTTCGTATTCTTCGCTGCTGGGACAGCATGAATTATCTTCATCATTACGAAGATTCGCTTCAGTTTGATGATCTGTTAAATCCGGTTGGTTGTCATTTGGGTCTGTTTCAATCCAGCTTTATAAATCATAATCATCTAGGTTATGTAAAGGATCATCATCTAAAGCGAGTTCGCACATTTCTTTCAGTGAGTGAAAGAATTCCTAGCTCTACTGCCGCAGAATTTGAAATGTAGGGAATTTCATTCATTTCAACTTCATTTTTGGTATCTTACTGAGGTCATAAACGATGCCATGCTTCACAAACAGTTGTGACTTTTACAGCATCCCAAGCTTCTTGAAGCAAATAAACTGCATCTTTGATAGTAAAGTTCGCTGAAATTCTACTGGCTTGACATTTTTATGCATCATTTGTAGCATGAAATTGCTCTTGTAATGGCATTTGAGATTCATTATGAGTCCTTGATCCATTGACAGTATAAGTGAAGTAACGTTTGGTGGGAAATAACACGCATAAATGTCCCAACAGTCTGAAACTAGAACACTCTCAGATGGATGACAAGCACAATTATCAAGAAGCAACAAACATTTCGTGTTTTTTGATTTTCCACATTTTTTGAAGTTCTCGCGTACTGACAGAACAAAATTGTTAAAGGACTAATCTTTGAAGATATCTTTGCTCATCCATGCATTTTTCTGATTTCTATAAATTACCGGTAGGTAGATAACATTTTTAAATGCCCGAGGACGAGCAGATTTTCCTATCACTAGAAGTTTTAATTTGTCTTTGCTCGATGTGTTCCCCCACACAAGGGCAGTTAAACACTCCTTGTTATGCTTGAAGCCTGTAGCTTGTTTTTCGCCCCAATGTGCTCAAGTTTTAGTTGGTAAGCACTTCCAGTTGATCCCTGTCTCATCAGCATTATACACTTCATCCGCTGTATGTAAGTCCATGTTCCGATAGAATTGATTGAAAAGACGCTCGAAATTGAGCAGCAGCTTCAGGGTTAGCAGATTTCCTTTCTCCAGTGATGTTTAGCTTCCTTATTCTGTAACGCTCTTTGAAAGATCGTAGCCAACCAACACTAAATTTACAGCTTAATTTTACTTTTAAATCTTCATTCAGTTGTTTAGCTTTAGCCATAATCATGGGCACGGAGACTGCCATGCCTTCAGAGCGCTTTGCAACAAACCACTCGTGGAGATTTTCGTCCAAGATCACAAAAGATGGCTGGTGGAACAGCTATTTATCGCCGCTTCTTTTGCCATTTTGTAACTGAGCTCGTTGAGAAATTGTATTTTTTGAACTAAGTACATCATATAAAATTGATAGTCCAATGTTATACATTTCCATTAAATCACTTGCGCTTGCACTATTCTCCTTTTATCTTTAATCTCACGTTTTACATTTAACGTTAAACATTTTCTTTTTCTCTTTGCTCCAGAAACGGATTCACCAGCTTCACACATCATGGGCTTTATGCAGTGAAATTACATAACAAATTCTGAAAGTAAGAAAACAAATTGAAAACAATTTCAATGAAAACATGGTAAACGATGCTAATAATATTTATTGCACGCCCGGTTGTCACGTTAGTCCGGCTGGCAGGTGTCCGGTAAACGGCAAGGTCCTAGTTAAGTTATGTATGTCAATTGTCCCTGGAGTATGAGTAAACATTTTCAAGTTAATGTGCCTTTTTACAGTATTCTGTTTCTATTAGTGAAGTAAAATCTTACTGCATCCGCTGTGTCTATCTTTGCAGAGTGATGGACATGAAGCACTCTTATATTATGGTTTCGTTTCAACCTGTACCTGTCATGTTACTGTATCTAAGCCCCAACGGTGCAGGCAGTCAGCGGTGGAGTTGTATTATATTTCCATACCTAAGTTTTCACTGAAACTCAGGGCGACTCGTCCTAATTCACTAAGCTATTAAACATTCAGAACAACTGTTTGAATTATGCCTTCTTTCTTTTTAGGTAGTATGTGCAAACATAAAATTCAACTACACACGGAAGAAGTAACGTTGTTCATCGAGGGTGTAAAAATTATGGCAAAATGTCTTCTTTACTTCTTCATTTGTCTATGATTATTTTTACGAGATTTCACCTTCTCATTTGTTTGTGACAATTAACAAAGCAGTTCATGAGGCTATATAATTTTTATGATATTACAATGCACACAAAAGAAAACTATGATTGAGGAGGGATGGTCCTTCCTGGAGGTGCTCTAGTGCATGCTTCATGTAGATTCTTCCTGTATATCAAGAACCATGCTTCCACCTACGTCCACCGTGTACGTTATTCATTATATGGAACTGTGCCTGTCCGTAAAAAATGCACAGAAATCCCACAGCCTGTGCCTGTTGACACAACACTGAGGGGCGCCCACGAGAGTGTAGACTCTTTGATTTGCCGCAGCATTCATGCTGCACAAAACATTGGATGTATAGTCACTAACGAGTTTGTACTTCACAGAAGTGTAGCAAAATTTCGGTAATTTCTGTGTTTATTTTATTGTCACTGATGCTCTAATTATTTTATCATCGTCTTGGTGACTACAAGTGTTAAAATTTTGTTGTGTTTCGGCTAAATATGTTACAGGGAAATCAGCGACTGAAGTTTCTGCATCGCGTCTAATTATGTAAATATTGAAGTGGAGGGGTAATATGACCTTTAACTTAACTTTAAATTTAGGGCAAGCGAATTACAGCGTTAAGAGCCAATGACAGCGTTTTGGGCGAACTAATGGCTGTGGTTCATTGGTTTAACCAATGTGGTCGTAAAAATGTGAAAGAATTCACCACAACATAAGCAAATGATAATTTTTCCATTACCCATGTTGTTATTTTCTGATGAGTTTTTACCAAACAACTCACTTCTCAGTGATTCGTTGTTGCTGCAGTAGCCTTCGTTATTTCATCTAAAATATGTACATATCAACGTGTCGAACGAGTTGTTAGTAGATCAGTGGATATACACGTGTCAGAATTAATTAATTGTATTTTTAAGAGAGCATTAGAAACTGTGTCAATACCGAAACTAATACCTAATTGATTTTGTTTGAAATGCACTTAACATATAAATAACATGAAGCCAAACTTTGTTGCATATTACATAGCACATCTCACAGATCTGATTAAATGTTCGCAGACTAATGTAAAATATACGTTATTTTAAGTTAAGGTATTCGTGGTAGGAATTAAGCTATCTCAAAAATATTACATTTTTAATTAGTTTCTATTTTTTTCGAAAAATATGTTACCCTTATCGTCCTGTGTCAAACAAATCTTGAATGTGATGCCATAAATTTGTACTTTGTTGAATAAATTTTAGTTTATTGTGATAAATACACAGATTGCATCTACGTAAAATAGTGCAAATGGTAAGCTTTGAAATTGAATCTCAGTTTAACCGTCGAAGCTCGCCTTTCAGAATATTTCTTTAAAGAAAAATATATAAATGACCGATCAAGCTCATTTTGAAACGTTTCCCGATCAAAAATAAGTTTTCAAAGTAAGAAAATTGTGTTTTTAAAGAACGCGCCGAGATTAAAACGCTGCTTAATATATCAACATGCTGTACGATAAATATCGTTTCGATTGAAAAATTCAAGGTCTGTACATCAATTTAAAAGAGTTTTAATGAACATTACTAGTCAGTTTAGTCACAAATTTTTGCAGATAATAAACATTAAGAAAAAGTCGAGGGGAATTATTCTTGAAAAAATATCAATGTTTCACAGTAAATTATCTTAGAAATACACATTTTCACTCAATGCAACTAAAATTTTTACCTCTGTCATCGTTGTATGATGAAATACCCCAATTAAGATAATGTTGCTCAAAGTAATCTCCTTTTACCTTGTTATACTTTGTAATGGTTTAGCAAACAAACCATCGCTGGGTTTGTTGCAAATGTTAAAAACAGTTTACACATATTCAGAATTTTCTTAGTTCAGAAACTCAAAAATTTTTATCTGACTTTGGCTGTATTTGCTCTGGATTTGTTTTGGTAGAAAAGCCTGAGTTCACATGAAACGCCAGTACGAGTATGTACTGGTGTCTGCTACAACTTGTCAATAACTGACAGGATTTGGAAGTTTAATTTTTACTGGCCATTGAAAATGAAATGCTTTTAGTACAATGACAAAATATGATCATAAAACGCATATGAAGGATATTAATAAAGAGCAATACAGCTGATTGCTAAAAACGAGAGTGAGCTAGATACGTCCACAATTGTGATGTTTGTTTGAGCTGATTCAAGGAAAATAACCAGGGATAATTTACAGACATTTTGATTGCGTCGAAATCAGGAACAACAAAAGAGTACTGGAACATATGCATTTCAAGAAGTCGTAGTAGTTACTAAATGTTTTAATGAACTGGTTCTTGTTTAGAATATACCTTCACTCTCTCGTAGCCCTCACACCTTCCCCCACTTGAACTCTTCTTGGTAGCAAATACTGGACGCGAACCTAATGTTTAAGCTCTTAAAGCTAAGCGGTAAAGGGAAAATAAAATTCTAATGATTCTTAAAATTTTTTATTTATGAATATTTTATCAAGAAAGACTACATTGAGAGAGGATGCCAAATTTCTACCCGCTAATTATTCCTTTGTCCAATTAATCCTATTTCAAACTCCTAATTTTTTGTATACTCTCCGACCATATTCTTTCCCTGGGGTCCAAGTGAATATGCCCACAAAATATTTCATTTCTCAGAACACACATCAACATATTTATGACCTACTATTTTTATATTTAGAGAGGTCCTGAAACAATTTTGCTTAGTTTCCTCCGCCAAAAGAATTTCTACACGAAAACCTCTGTAGTAAATTTCGACGTAAAACTCTACAGTTGACTAGTGTCTCGGTGAAAGTAAGCGTACCGACATAAGAAAGAGTACTGCAACATAAATGAGTCACTGTCTCGCAGTTTTTGCGTGTACAGTATACTGATACGTGAGTACAAAACTATCTTACGAGCTATATGTTGTTTATATATCATAAAACAACATCGGTGGCATTCAAGAAAGAAAGAAAGGTGAAGAAACATCATATGCAATAATGTAAACAGCACAACTACATTGGGTTTTCAATTCGTAATGCTAACATTTTCAGAGGAGAGACGATGCTCCAAGCCACTGATTCCCATCCTCTATGCTAAGGGCTCTTATTCCGTGCATCCAGCGGCATAGCGTGCTGGATGTGTTTCTCGTTTGTCAATGATCAGGCAGAAGCAGACTAAAGCGGCAACGTGAATTAAACCCAGGTCTTTTCTCATGGCAAGTGGGTATGCACACCACTCGACCACTGTGGGGATAAAAGGACGAGATTATTCAAGTTCATTTTTTTCAGGGTTCTTAAATCTGCATCAAACTTAGTACAATTAGTATAGTCTTTCTGCTTTAGCAGAATTGCATTAAATTTCATGGTAGGATTTCGTAGTTGTTTCGTTGAAATTTGTAAACTTTATGTAGAAGACTCTTACCGCTAAACAAGATTAGAAATTAGGTGATAGCATCACTAAAGTAGGAAAAAAATAGTAGTTGGTGACTGGATCAATAACTTCGGAACAAGATTAGATAGGTGACTGGATGACTAACCGGTCAACCAAACTAAAAGATGAGCGACAGTATCACTAATCTGTGAATAAGATTACTAAATAAATGTTGGAATCTCTAATAACTCTTTTTTCCGTCTTAGCCTCAAATTTGCCGCTAGCACCTCGTTTATGATGGAAAACATTCGATAAATATATTTACTTCTGTGTAATTTTAGTATATTCATTCATTTTCTTTGATGGAACATTTTCAAAAATGTTCAGGAGCATTTACACAGAGAAAAACAATTATTTTAGTTTTTCTGTAACCATACAACTAAGCTGAACTCGGAAGTTTAGTTGCAATTTATTTAAAACCCCTGTTCATGATGCAAACGAACTGATTTAAAAATAAAATGTCACTTTGTTAATAACAGGCTTGGACAGAATATTAGTGCACACAAATTTTTGTATGAAATTATTTGTGTTAAAATTCATTATTCGAACTTACAAGCTGAAATACGTGTTAGACTTACGAGTAGCTCACAAGAACAAACGACATCCCAGGCTCTAAACTTATTTTCAATTAAAATTTCCAAAACCTGGAACCAGCTACCCGAAAATGTCGTTTCTAGTGGCAATGTGAACAAATTCAAAAATTGCCTCGACAAATATTGGATTTGAAACCCCCAGTTCAATAACGAACTGATTCTATATCCTTCTTAACTCCTGGGACCGGACTTGTGTTTGATTACGTTGCGTGTGCATGACTGAAATGCCTGTGCGTAAGTGAAATGCGTGTATGGAATTGACTTGGCTTATGTGATTGGGGTTTACGTGCATGAATGATGCCTTTACTTTAGACGGCATAGGACTTGGGTAGCAACTCAAGAATAGGTCAAACAACTCGTTCTATTGTCATATTCTAATCTAACCACATTCTGTCTGTGTGCAGGATGTGTGAAACTACCTACATACCAACGTTCTGGTGGTTCTTTTCTGGGAAGACGTTGGTGCGTCAGTACTCAACGTCTAAACGTGAGCAAGAACGTAGAAAAGAAAACCAACAAGCAATTAAACACTAAATACAAATTTGATAAACTCATCCTGTCTTTTTGATTAAGGAGTATGCCACCATGACACTACGGTAGTAAGCCAAAAATGGACATATCAGTTCATTCCTGTAGCCTATTCTATTCTATTCGAACAAATAGGAATTAGCTTCGTAAAAGCCTCTGTCAACGGTTGCTAAGTTTCATTCAGAATAATGCGCTACCTACGCATTCAAGTGTATGTATATGGTGTTCTAGAAACGATGTTGCATTAAAAAACCTTCATAACTCAAAAAATATTAGTCTTTAAATACAATCCCTAATTGATTATTTTGTTAAATGTATATTATTATATAGACAGAATATATGCATATCCGTATTTTAATAATTACAAATTTATGGTTCTAGATTTGTTCATTATGCACACTAAAGAAGAAAATAATTTTCGGCAAAGTGTTACACACACTGAAAAATGCACACTGAAAAGATAGATAACAAGATTTAAAATAAAAAAATGCAGTATCTAACGAGAAACCTTTAGATCAACCTCCCCTTGTTCTAAACGCTATAACTAGTGATAAAATGTCAATAGCAAAAGTTTTCTTAGAACTGTACTACGATTCAGTTATATGTCATGTCAGTACTATAGTTAAGCTGTCAGTTATATTTTATTGTTGCATTACAGTTCAGTTCTTATGCGATATAATTGAACCAAGTTTAAGTGTCATGTCTGATAGCTGTGTAACCGTTGATTTGGCATTTCTTGTTGTGATATTATACTAGTGACAGGTTTCTATTAAAATATCACATATTTTTTTAATTGTCAGAAATTTATTTGAAGTAGTGTCAAATTTGTCCAGTTCTTCATATAATTGTATAGATTTTGAAAACAGACGCCCAGCTGAATTTCCCTTTTTAATTTAAAATTGATACATAAAATTCTTATTTACACCTTTGAATGAGAAAAAATGTGCAAATAAAAAACAATGAATTACAAACAAACTTTGTAATATTATGATCCCAACTAAATTAAAGAAACGTAGTTTTACCAATTGTACTTAATTTATTTCTTTGGGCACAAAAATATAGGATTCAAAGGCTATGAGAATCCAGAAAACAATGAAGTTGAGAATCGCAGTTCAACTTTCGATTCCAACAAAAACGTTAGTGTTTATCCCTTATACAATTTTTTCATTAGATTAGGAGAATTAAGGTGACTTTCATTCATACGCACAATTGGATCTAAGAAACCGCCTTATAGGTACAGTTTTTGATGTGCTCCAGCATTTGTGTGTATGGGAGCTGCAGTGGGCAGCCGCCGGCAGCATGAAGGCAGCTGACGGGCCTGTACGAACAGTCGGCTTCGTGTGCCGCCTTCTCCCGCTGCAGCAGGAGCCTCACGCAGCCGTGCGAAGAAAACCGGCATGGCAGTTTCAACAGCTGGTATACCTGGTTAGGACAAGAAATATCGACACCTATATATTTATGAATCTGAAAACTAATAACGATTAAATATTGCGAATAAATTTAAAAGAACAGCGTGAGAAACTTCTATCTATGTCTTCGGCAATAATCTTTAAAGATGGATTAGAGAGTAAGGCGAATATAGCAGTATATTTCCCAATCAGTTGTCTAATGTCTAAGTCTGGCAACAAGTCAATTGAACCAAACAAAGACGGATGCTGTCATATTGGAGGGAAGTGTCTATGCTACGTGCTAAAACAGAACGTTTCATTGCTATAGCTCTGTTGAAACCTTATCAATAACTGATTTTACATGTAATTCAGTTGTAGTTGCTTCATTGTCTCTTAAAAGTTCGTAGTAAACTGATTCTTTTCATTTTATCGAATACTAAGTAGAATTTTTTTTGGATAGAACACGCAGAATGGATGTTACAACCCTATATAAGAAATACAAAGCTGTAAGTAAATGAGCACGTCTTCTTCTCCTGGCTGAGAATACATATTTGTTACATACACATGGACGATAATACGTATTAGTTTTATTGAACAATTTTAGAACTCTTAGAGGTCATGTTTATTAAACAAACATAGGCACACAAAAACCACAAAAAAGAATTTAGTAGTTAAAAATATAGCAATTGGAAATTAACACTTTTATTCAATGTGCACTCCATCCGCATCGATAATTATAATAAACTGAAGAAGCTTACAGAATAACCTGCACGAGTTCCGAATGACTTTTTGTGGGATTTTGGTCCAATTATTTTTTGAATTTGACTTCAGTGCCTTTAAATTTTGATGTGTGTCTATAAACTTACTCTTCAGTATAGGCCATATGCAGTAATCGAAAAGATTCAAGTCTGGCGATGAAGGATGTCATTCCTCCTTCGGAAAAAGGTGGAGAACATTGGACATCAGCACTTCCACACTTTTCTTACCTCGATGTGAGGGTGTCAAGTTTTTCTGAAATTGTCAACACTCAGTCTGACATTGCATTGTCTCAGTATAGGAAATTTGTTCATTACGAATACTTTCTTAACAATAAATATTTATTGGTATATATAAAATCATTATTTTCTACAATTTATTCGTTTTTTTGCATATTCTTAATTCATGCATGAATGTGCATATATAGTATCACTATCCCTTTTTTGTTCATCAGAAATTCAATAAATAAATAATGTTAACATGTGCGAATATCAATTTCCTATTACTGTACATCACGTGTTGCGTTGCGCATCACCAGCTTGGTCGACTGGTGAGCGAATCTGCTTTCGAGCGGGAAGACCCGGGTTCGAATCCCGCTACCGACATGGTTTACACGGCTAGAAATACGGCATGGGACTTGGGTAAACAACCGAATAATTATCGAAGTAATTATCCGACCCAAGAATGGGCCAGAAGGTTCGTTCCTATAGCCTCATTCTATTCTATTCTATTCTTGCGTATATTTTATTCGAATGTACGAGCATCGCACGTGTGACCTTCTCTACTCGTATATATTGACTTTACACCCTGCATAAAATGTACTCCGTTTTTATATACGAATATCACTCATGAGTCAAATTCTTTTCGATAAAATGTACATTATGCGTACGACATGTATTATACTACATCAATATAATGTATTATTCCAGGATACTATTTATGGGAGTCATTGTGAGTGATACAAAATAAAAATTCAACGAAGGATAGTTTGAACAAGATTCTGAATCAGAGCAACGTCATTTTGATGTGCGCAAGACAATTTACTGAAACACTTAACAAAATTCAACACCATGGCCGCTTTGATGCACTGTTGGTAACGCTGCACGAAAATGGCTTCCGACAGTAACGTATTCTGACTGAAACTTTACAGCTACAGTTTTTTTTGTTTGCTAGACTTTTTTTACGAGGCAAATTTTGTAAAGACATGTAATTTATTGATTGAAGGAAAATTTAGCAAGGGCATACAAATTTAACACCCTTTAATAAAAGCTTCATCAACTGATGGTATATGCCAAGCAGATTAATTGTACTCAACAATTGCCCAAGTTTTGGGATCATTACTCTAACATTGTTACGTCTAACGTCTCAGAGCTATGGTAGAACAGCTTACGAAGTACCCCTATCGTAAAAGTGTTTCGTACAGCTGCTGTTGTCGAAACAGTATTATTTCGATGTGTGTTTTTTCGAAGTTACCTGTGTCAAAGTAGTTTTTACACTTGAGACCACGATTCATTTTAATGTTCAGGTCATCTTAGTTAATTTTTATTTTAGCTCACCATTCAACAGTGTGACCATGTTTCACCAAGATTTTGGATACGCATTCATCATGGTCGACATTGCCGCTTGAGATACATTAAATTATGCATTGGCTTTTGCCTCGTGCGCTCTCATAAATCGACTACCAACAAATTGGTCTCATTGTAAGTGTGATGAGTTGTTGGGTCTGACAATTGATTATTGTACCGGTAAGAAAATATTGACATAATGAATTAAGGAATAAAAAAGTCATAATACCTAATGGTAAACCTATTCAGTGGGTCAAATAGGTATTCGTAACGCTCTAGAATTTCTTAAATTTAATAAATGTTTTGGGCTAAAAATATCAGAATGCAACGAAACTGTAAAGAAATAACGCTAGCAATAAATTATAATCGAAAAATACAATAACAATTTGCATCTTCAGGATTTAGACCGCTTTTCATCAGCTGGCACTGGAGATGTTTACATCATGAGATGAACCTTTAACTCCCAGAAATTATATTGCAGTTTAGAAAATTATTTTTGCAGCTCTACAAGAAGATTCAGCATGGTAAGACGTAATGTATTTTATCACAACGATCGAGAACACATATCACAGTTAACGTCCGATTACCTCAACAAACACGGTGTCACTATGTTCAAGAGACTTAGCCAGTCTCCCAATTTGAATCCAATAGAAAATTTTTGAGAAGAGTTGAAGACTAAAGTTGGAGAGAGACAGCCTTTACATCTTGGAGACAACAACAAGTATGTGTCGAAGAACGGGGAAAAATCTCAAATGGTGTATGAAAGAATCCCGTTTCATCTACTACAGGCGTTTAAACACTTTACTGTTCAACAAGGAAGTGTTGATAAATACGAAGAACAATTATCAAATGTTAAGCATGTCGTATAAATCTTTTTCACTAATGGAAAGTTCGTAGGAAAGTTAAACATGTCAAATTAGTTCATAAATTTATTGCAGCATACATTTCCTACAACACATTTCCTGAAATAAATTTTTCATTCAACGGTCTTAATATTTATTTCAACCGCCTTACGTATTATATCAGTTATTCTTGTCAAGAATAACAAATTAAGGTTGAGGAATACGACGTGAAGAAAAGCAGTCGCTTGTTTCGCACGTGGTATGAAGTTTTAACGAGCCCAAAGCATCAAGATGCAAGCAACATTGGCTGCACTCCAGTTGCAGTGACTCTGACGCACATGACTTGAGGGCAGTGCAATAACCACAGCCTTGCATGAGATGGAAAAATCCACCGACTGATAGGTGTTTGCCATATTTTCACTGAGTGATTAGAGATTGTTGATGATTTAAGATGGATTGTTTCAGAGCCAGTGTGAGGAGATATTTAATATTTTTAAAGTAAATTTTACAGCCTATGCGAAATGTACGTCTCTGATCTTCGAATGTACATCACGCAAGTAACTATTAAGAATGTACTTACTTATTAATCAACTAATTAAAGAAAATCAAAATAATCATTATATTGTACGACATTTTTTGACAAGAAACGCATGTAATTCAATTTGATTTGTTTCATTTCAATGTAGCAGCTCATATTCGTTAAGTAAAAATGAAATGCAATGCTAGATCACAAATAAGTCATCGTCGTGAAATAAATGTTTTCACTGATCTTGATATAATTTTTTTAGATAAAATCATATTTTTGTTTTCAAATTCGCATTGCACTATTTAATCAAATTTGCCGTACCTATTTTGATCTTTAGATACTCTACTCACAGAAGTTCATAAATTTATTTGCTTCCTACGCAAATGTTACGTAGCACCTAAAATTAGTTCGACCCTCCTCACCTGTCCCATCATTAGATTGAAGCCTTCCGCGTACCGCTGCTTACAAATGGGGCACGCGTTCTTCGTACGAAGTTTACATTCCGAACAGACGAGGTGGCCTTTCCGGCACTGTGGGAGCGGGGGAGACATTAACTGTCCACAGATTGGACACAGAAATAATTTAAGAAGTTCTTCATAACATACAAGAGTAGGATTCGATCCGGTTCGACCGTTGCAGGCCACTGTAGCTGATGACATGGCTTCCCGAAATTCTTTGCTGCCCAGATTGTCCGGTGCTTTAGAATCGGCGTCGCATTTTCCCTGTTTGGAGATTTTACGCGCAATGTTGGAACCGATTTGGTGAATTATTGTATTTTTCTTATTCTCTGTATTTGAGTTTATAGAACTAGATTCAGAAGCAGCCGGGCTGGCGTTTGCCATGTCCTTTGATTTGTTTCTTTTTGGGGAATTGAGAAATTTTTTCAAGTTGCCACAATGAAAGTGTTCACCAGAATGACGACGACTGCTAGCTGAATGACAACGTTGCCTGGAACGAGGTTGAATGTCTTTGTTCGGGTCTGCAATATACTTTTCGTTGAAACTTGCACTTCGTCCTACAGTTATCGTAGGAGGAACAATAAGCCTTTGAGGAACCGTACGTTCCTCGGGATGCTTATCACAAACTTTTGATGTACTCACTCTGGCAACGTGTTTCGTACCCTTAGCCCTCTTCAACTTCCTTTCCTTTACAATCAGGTTAGTCTCAAACACTCCACTATCAAAAACTGCCTTTTCAGATTTAAGTACACTACATTCTACACGGAAAGGAGGTAAGATTCGTTTGTTGAACTCTTTAGACGTGTAACGTAATCTGTTGCACAGCTTTTCTCCTTTATTTTTCGAAAAGTTACTTTCATCAGAGCACTTGTCAGGTAAGCCAAGAGTTTTCGAGCCCTCTGCTGGCCGACTAACACCAGCCTCTACACCAGACGCCCTGTTGGCAACTCCCAAGTTAGTCAAGATAGGACCATCGGTCTGCCTATCGTCGTCCTTGACAGCAGGTAAAATACGATTGCCTTCTATAGAGTTATGAAGCTTGCCAAATGAGCAGCTTAGATTTCCTTGAAGATATTCATATTTGTTCGCTGTATAATTTTCTAACTCAAAATATTTATCACACTGCATGCTTTTTGCATCTTCAGCACTTCCTAAATTTGAAATTTTGGGGTTTCTATTCTCTGAATTACTAAAAGTTTGGCAGTACTTATCATTACAAACTGTTTCTTGATGAT
Source organism: Trinorchestia longiramus (assembly GCA_006783055.1). Taxonomy (NCBI): domain Eukaryota; kingdom Metazoa; phylum Arthropoda; class Malacostraca; order Amphipoda; family Talitridae; genus Trinorchestia; species Trinorchestia longiramus. Next base: position 156,300 of record VCRD01000799.1, on the reverse strand, counting down.
CAATTTCTCTGTCAGAATTACAGTCAAATTGAGCTGCTGAATCGGAACAAAATTCCCGTCTGTCACTTGTAGAACCATTGATTTTATTTTCTGTTACATTGGAAGCTGAAGATTCACTAAGGTTACACTGTGGTTCATCAATATCCCCAGTGCTTTCCGTCCTTGAAAGAAGTATCGTTGGTGCAACTGATGATGCTCCTGTTGTTGAGAATCTAAATGATGACGAGTTATCTTTACTATTTTCTGAAGTTCCACGTACTTCGTCGAACATTGCACCAAACACAAGTGAGTCTCTGAAAGAATTTTTGAGTTCGATGTTTGTTTGATCCATAGGAGTAAATTTTGTTACATTGTGGTGTTTGCTCGTCATAGAGTCTTTCTCAGAGTATTCAACTGATGACCTGCTCTGGTTATACATACATGCGTCTGCACTTTCTCGCTCTATGTATGATATTCTATGATTGCCAATTGGTGATACGAAATTCTTGGATGATAAGGCAGTAAAACTATTGCAAAACTGGCCACATGTGTGAACATTATTAGTTGGGAATCCAGTTTTAGGTTTTTCTGAAGATTCATTATTCCAAATACGTTTACATGTACCTGTATTTTCTTGTTCAGATGATGTGGCCATGTTAAAGCTCTCCTGCTCACTAACACATGATTCATACGAATCTGATTCATCACTTTCAAAGGTCGGGTCATTCTTAAAATAAACTTTGGAATCACTGATGCGTGGCGATGGAGCAAGTAATAGCAAATTGCTAACATTTTCATTCCTCCCGCTGTCAGCCATATGTACAACATCACACTTCACTATATCTCATTATATTGCAATTCTTACAACCCACTAGAAAAGAATTCAATATCGTTATACTTCTCGTCTATTTTTCATAGGTTATTTTTTTCGCGTATCATAAACGGTGTTCGCCTTAACAATGTCGAGCCCTGGAAATTCCAAAATCATATGAATCATTTTAGAATATTTAATTAACGTGAATTTATATTTAGAAAAGCAGTATTAGAGCTGGAATTTTGAGCCTTTCCAGCAGAATAAGTCAAATTCACACGTTGATATTCCAGGTTTTCTATGCAGATACAGCGTGCAAGTAAGTAGAGTTAATAAGCAGTTTAAGAATTAGCATGCAATAATTCATTGGAAACAATCATCCTACTGTTAGCTCGCTATCATATACGTTACATTTATTTAACAACTCATATATTAAAAAATTAACTCAAAATTTATTAAAATAGGACAATTGTTCAATACATACATTTTCTAAACGCTTAAATGCAAAATGACCTAGATAAATGAAAAAGTATCTCCCAAATACAAAGGAATTAGGACTCCAACGACTTACGATGGGAATTCAGACTTCAAACTCAATTCGGAATAAATTATTTCAAGCAGAAAATTAGCTCTAAAATGCACTGTTCAGTTATTTCAACAACAGGCGAAAAAGCAGCGGTTAAATTTCCTAGTCGCCTGAGCAGACACAGCGATGCCCTGCGATACGTCGGACAACTAAAACTAAAGTTGGTCGGAAAAAAACGAACCTCGTCCTATCGTGCTTGAGCACCTGCTGTGTGGGAAAATGCTTTGAAATGAATTGTTGACACTGAACTTGATGAGCTTCTTAGCAGGAATGAAGAAGTAAATATCACAGAATATTGAGATTCCATATTAAATTCTTGAAACATAATCTACTTTCATGGAATAAAATGAGCTTCTATAGTAGAAACATATCAGTACGTTACGTAATATTATAAAGACATGAAGCCATTGTGTCAACCTGATCACGCGATATCATAGCCGTCAATGAAACGTGGTTAGATCTCCCAGCGAAAGTCTCATCAAAAGAATACGACTACCACAACGTCGACAAGCCCTCACTCAGTAACAAAGATGGTAGCTGTATTATCTACATAAAAGAAAAACTGCAACCACATGAAAACCAAACGAGTAACAGAAAAAATAGAAATACTTCATTTCACCATTCACCCTCAACAAAGAAAAATCATCATAATTGTACTCGTATATAGAAACCCAACCTGTCCTGCAGCAGATGATGATGAACTCTATAGTTTCCTATAAAATATTCTCAGTACTCCTTTTGAAGCACTAATCATAGGTGACTTCAATCTGTCCTGCGTAAAATGGTCTACTCGTCGAAGTCGAGCACCTGGATCTAAGCTCATCGATCTGGTAAATACAAATTCCTTAAAGCAGCATGTCAACGAACAGACTGTAGAAAACAATATCGAAGACCTCGTCATGATGACTCCTGACGGAATAATTAGATTAGAAATTACGAACAAGATCGGTGATCATCATTTGATAGACTTGGCACTCCAAGTCCGCGACCCTAACAATAGAGGTCTACTCAAAACTACAAACGAGTAAACGTCAAAGTAATTCAAAATTAGCTCAGCAGTTTTGACTCTAAAGTACTTATGAAAAACAAAAATGCCGAAGAATGATTCATGACACTTAAAGAAAAAATTGCAACCGCTGCAGAGCAGCACACCGCAACAAAGCGAATTAGACCAATCAATAACCCTCATTAGTTTTCACGATACTAAGCACCTTATAAATGTCAGATAAGGACCTTATAAAAAAGACTTAAAAGAAACCAAAAAGAACCTTATCGTCAAAAACATAGCTGAACCTGTAGGGTTGTTAAATAAATAATAAGATACACAAAGTAAAGAAAGAAATTGCAGTGGCAGTACAAGCAAAAACCAACCCGAAGAGTTTCTATAAATAAAGGAATGACAGACGATACAAAAGAGATACTATTGGACCAACAGTTGACCTTGATAGGTTAACTCGGACAGACAACAGAAGCAAAGCCAGAATCTAAATACATTCTTTACTTCTGTGTTCACTCGTGAAACCTTAACTGAAATCCTGCAACCCCCCGCCTTAAACGCAGAAGAAATCCTTAAACCCATCAACCGAATCAGATGGCCTTGTACCCAGAATACCCAAAAAAACAGCCGAAGTAATTAGCAAACCCTTTGCAAACATCTTCAACCAATCTCTCGAGACTAGAATCGTTCCGACGGATTGAAAGCAGGTAAATGTCACTCCTATTTTCAAAAAAGAGAACAAACAAGCACCCAATAACTGTCGCCCAATCAGTCTTACATCTGTCATCAGTAAAACAATAAAGAAATTACTCAAGGCTCGTACAACGAAACACCTCCAAGTTCAAAACGGGATTACTGACAGTATGGATTCAGGAAAAATCAGAATTTCCTAACAAACATCCTCGACTTTTTCGGAGAACTCAACCACATATACGACTGCATAAAAGCAGTAGAACTTTTATACCTCGACTTTCAGAGAGCCTTCGATAAAGTTCCCATGAAAAACTAATAGCCTATGTGGAGGCACATGGAATACGAGGCCACCACTCTCCATGGCTACGAAACTGGCTCACTAGTCGCACTCAAAGAGTGATGATTCATGATTCAGACAGTGATATGACACATGTACCATCAGGCGTCCCGCAAGGGAGCCCTTTAGGCCCGCTTATCTTCATCATCTATGATACATCAACAATCTTGACATCAGGATTGTCGGTAAAGTCAACAAATTCGCGGACGACAAGAAACTTTGTCACACAGCGTTCATCGAAAGAGACAGAATAACTATTCAATCAGACCTCAATCGTCTACTTCAATGAACTGAAACATGGCAAATGAGCTTCAACATTGACAAATGTTCTGTCATGCACGTTGGTGCTTATAATCGGCATTTCCAACGTACGATGAACGACACACCTATTGAAGCATCACAGCAACAAAGACATCTGTGGTATCATTTTTACTGAAAGTCTCGAGCATGACAAACATGTGGAAAAAAGTGTCAGAAATACAAGTAGCACCCTCGGTTTCATTGCAAGAATCTTTGAATATAAGTCAAAATAACATCATCTTAACACTCTATGAAGTGTTAGTGCAACCACATGTAGACTATGCATTGTAACTGTAGTCTCCTACCCTTCAAAGAGATATTAACAAAATGCAAAATATTCAGCGTCAAGCAAGGAAGATGATTTCACACTCTGTGATCTCACCCACGCGAGCTCATCTCCCTATGACAAAGAAGACTGCGAGGAGAACTCATTGAGACCTTTAAATATCTAAATAACTTCAACGATAGCACCCTAGAAGACAGAGACGATAAGATGCGAAACAGAACTAACGGCCACCAATTAATAACAAGAACTTTCAGGACAATGCAGGCTTTAAACTTCTTTCTTGTTAAGATTACCTGAACCTGTAATCAGCTATAATATTCAAAAACATCGTTTCTGCTGGCACTGGAAATCCCCAATTCTGTAAAGTGCTAATTTTAAATCATCCTTTACTCTCAGACTGTGTATGTATGTTTGCAATATGTTTACTTGACTGAAATACTTGGAAGGGATTAAGGTGTATTCACGTAATGGAAATATCTGTATAATTGAGGAGTATGTACGTCACTGATACCTTTACGCTCGACTGCTTGAGAGTTGAGTAGCAACCCAAGAATGGACTAAATGGTTCGTTCTTGTCGCCATATTCTATTCTATTGTATTCTAAGGAAAACCCAGAGCTCCCTAATAAGAAACGAATTAAAAAGCAAGAAAAGAAACTCGATGTTGTTCTTCAGAAACTTTCTTGTCCCTGATATCAAATTTTATTAAGAAAGAAAACGTTCAAAAATGCACAAAACACATTCTATGGATTGTGATAGGCAATTGCCAGCTATCTTGGCAAAAATTAATTATGCTTGCTTCATACAATGGAAACAAAGTAGGGTCAGAAGAATTTGTTTTTTTGAAAGAAGGAATCGTATACAAAACTTGTATCCTAGCTTATCTAATTCAAATACTGAAATATGTCTTAGTTCATATTCTTATTGTTTCTGATTTTAAAACGGAACGCGAAAAAATTTTAAAATCCTCTTTTAAATCAGTGCAGTTAAACTTCTGTAAATTTCAGTTCTAACCTAACTGTTCATGGAGCGTTGTGTTGCACTCGTCAACGAAAGTTACAATTTCAAAGTTTACTGTCAAGTTACGCCACTGTCACTGTCTTTTTTCATTGGTTTCACTTCAACAGGGTCAGACATTGGTCATTACACGTCGTCCTATGATGCGGATAGCCTAAATAGTTCGACTTTATTCTTTGAGCCAATTCCAGTGTTTAATAACTATTGATTAGGGACTTTTGTTTTGTTGAAGTTTAGTTCATTTCACCAGTGCCCTTGACAAAGGATTTTTGCTGTTAGTCAATTCTTTTACTCACACGTCGTATAATAACAGTCGATCTAACATTTTCTTTCATTTTCAGACTCGTAAATGAAAGATAAATTACCGAGATCCTATGTTCCTCTACATACTCCAAAAAACTTCTAAAAGTCACTCTGTTAACGCAAACCATTTCCCCCAACATTATAAATTCTGAATTAGTTTACATATAAGTAATGGAATTTAAAGTAAAATTTGAGTTAATAGAGTAGGATGTGAGAAAATATTTTTTGAGTGTAACTTTTCATAATCACATGGTATATCTACTTAAATCGAATAGAATCATTCAAGTTTTCTATTCCAAAGATACAGTTTTCAATTTGAATAGAATTTTATATGATCGTAGAATGGAAGATAATACATTTTTATCCAGCCATAAAGCACAGTGAGGTGGTGAAGTATACAGGATGTCTCCAGCGTTACACGACCGGAAAAGAAACCAATATAACTTGAAAAATTTTGATTTAAAAAAAACAAATACACATAGGATACATAGGATAGAAAACTGTTTTATTTAGATCAAAATTTATTTGTTACGGAATAATCCATGTACATAGATACCTTCAACTCTTCATCATATATGTACTTACATGACCTTATTACATTTTACCTACGACAATATTTCAGGTCTGATAGCTTGAATTCGTTGATATTTTTTAATTAAGGAATTATTAACCATTCATTCCTATTTCGGACGGTGTTTTTGGTTTGTTCCAAAGACTGAAATTTTTTGTGGCAGCAGCCTTTTTCGGGTTACGTAACGCTGGGACACCTTGTATACATATATTTAGTTTAAGTTAGACAGTATAATAAAATTTCATGAAAACGGTTACACATTTGCATGAGAATGCTATAGGCTAGTGCGAATAGATACGCTGTGCAGCCCTGTACCTAGAGCAGAGGCTTTGAATTAGAAGTTAGAGTCGAGGTGTGTGATCAGAGTAGGATGAAATTTACTGCTAAGAAATCAAAGTCAGAATCGGAGTATTAGACTTTCTACGAAATTGTGCAGGAGCCGAAGTCGGAGTTATAGCTTAAACGCCCGACTCTGCCTCTGACTTGAACTGAAACAAGTTGTTCTCTTTTAGCCATTGAATGTCCAATTTATATTTCTAGCCTTTTTACACACTTGCATATCTGTAAAACATTTTTTATGCAATGAATAAACGTGACAGAAATTTGTGTAGTACATATAGGCTTGAGTGCGTTATTGCAGCACGCAAGCGCATGGTCCGCGGCGATCAACTTGGTGCATAACTTTATCCGAAGTACTTTGATAATATTCAATCATGGTTCAATATTAGAAAAGGAGTAACAGCAACATTAGTTTTGTGAACTATTCAAAAATATCAGCGTAAGCCGCCCAGCTCCACAATTACTTTGAGCAAATTTTAAGAAATTCACAGAAATCATACACGTTTGAAACATGTAGCGAAAATAAAAAGGCAGAGGGAAACTTTATCTTGAATGATTATACATGTCATCCCAATGAAATGTTATCGATATAATTACAAAAAATTTATCAAAGAAATGCGCGTTTGACAGCGGTCGTCAGCACTCAGCAGCGCATGTTGACAGTAGGGCTGTAAATTTGTCGTCTAGGAGTCGTAGTCAAGGAGTTGGAATCGAAGAGTAAAAGTTGGCGAATATTAAGACTTAAAAGTTAGAGCTAGATCTGAACTCACTAAAAATTCAGAAGTTAAAGTCAGAGTCGGAAGATTGCAGTCACGCCTCCACAACCATGCCAACATCCTTTTGGATTCGCACTACGAGTTTCTGTGTTCCATTCACTTTTACTCATGCATGCGCAATTTTTCCTAGGAAAAAGAAAAATGGACGCTGATTTTGCCCCAAACGCCACTCAATATGAATTTAACCTTATTATTGTCCATGATAAATATGTAGGTACGGTAATCACAAACATATGGAGCTACTTTATTATTCTATTTAACATCATTAGAAAACAATTTTAGCTCAGAAGATTTCCATTGTAATTCATTTCCTCAAAACTTTCGAATTGTCAAAAACTTTCAACAACAACAATAAGCAGAACTATAAATTTCAACCCTTCATTTAAAACTACTCATATTTCAACCCTCTGCAAAGAAAATAGCGTGCAAGTTCTTTCAATTTGAGTGTCATGTATTGTATTTGCTCATAAACCTAACTTGAATACAGATCATAGTGCCATCAAATTCCGTCTGTCCAAGCTACTTGCAAAGTTCTACGTGTGTGTGGATAAGTGAATACGGGCGTGGTGTGTGCATATGACACAATGGATGTATGCATTAAAATTGTTTTATGAATGTAAGAAATTCCCCTTATTGTTATAAAGGCAATGAATTTTCTTTGTTTTATCAATGGTATATTATGAATTTGGCTTTCATCTATTGCATAAAATTCAGTGCTGAAGATGAAACCTTGCATCCCAACACGTATGCGATTAAAGATGTATTCCTACGACACTGGTTTTTATTTTCATTTTATATTTAAGTTGTGGGTAATACGTTTTTATTTTATACATGTACGTTTATGGAAATAATATATTTATGGAAGTTTTATAATATAATATCTAAAAATACATCCTTAATTGAATAGCAACCTTTTTAATTGAATTTTATATCATCGTATGCGTTTATAGTGATAGATGCAGTGCTCTGTGTTCAAACTTTTTTCAATCTCAGCTCAAAATTATAATTATTTTACTTCAAAGAAACATTCAATTGAAAATTTTGCAGCGAGAAGTAGCTGCTTAGAGGGCAAAAATGCATATATTAGTTAAGCTAAAATACTTCATCAATATGGAACAATTTAATTATTTATCTACTGATAATAAATATATTTGAGTAGATGAGCCAAAATACGCTGCATTCAATTAAGATTTAATGAATGAGGATTAATTAAAAGAAATGTTAGACACTTTATAGTATAATACATTTAGGAAAATTCATGAGTTACCATTGTAGAATTAGTGCATAAATTTAAAACGTTCTGCTAATATTTGAGCCAAGTTTTAGCAAGTAAAATAAAGACAATACGGTGGTTGTAGCGATACACCATTCTTTATGACGAGCTGGCAGCGGTGCAGCGAGCGCGGAATGTTATACAAGCTCTACATCTGTTCACTTTCAGTCAGTAATTTCGCAGGAACGGTGTCATTATTGTGAGCATGTTGAATGAGTACGTTAGCCTGTAATCAACTCGTTTCAACTGTTGTGGAGAATGATCACGATATTACAATATAGCAATTGTAGTAATAAATTAGATAATTCTATAATAGAGTTGAAGTTCAATTTTTTCAATGCTTTTCAGACAGGCAGTTGGAAGGGATTTCTTCATTGCTTCAAAAATGCAGTATGCTAACCAAAAGCAACAGACAATGTGATAAAATATTTCAGTGACATGTTTTTTGGTGAGTTTGTAGACAAAAAATGTTCTACAAATATCAATATTGACAGGTTCCAAACGTTAGATGATCGGTGAAAATTTAAATATTTCGAAGACATTCGAGGTTGTGAGCATAAAGGGAAAAAGCAAGTGGCAATTTGAAGTTTTCTCTGCTTTCAGTTACCCTGATGACATGGCAATATCAGTGCAAGGAGGGTTCAAAATTACTATACTAACATGCGTAATTGGACGAAGGCTCAAATTTTCGCTGAAAAGCTTTTACTTGCGATTCTATTGAAACAGCTAATACACAATCGTACGAAAAATAAATTTTCAAGCAAATAATTGATATTATCATTAGTTAAGAAAATGCATATGTACATCATATGCTCGAATCATTGCATGTTTTAGAACTTTAATTTGAAAATATATAAAGTAAAATTGAGAAACTGGAGTCAAAACCTATTGAAGATTTCACGAAAAGAAGTACACTGAAATTTATTGTCAACCCGATGAACTAAGTAGTGTGAAAATAAAATTCAATTGCTCTCTTTAATTCTTATCGAAAATTAATTTATTTTGTGTTCCACATATAAGTGTTTAAAGATACTTGAAACATGATATTTTAAGGTATTAGAACGTAAAAACGTCGCTTCTAGACAAGATAGGGAAAAATATTTCAACTAGAATCTGTCTCACTGATAATTATCAATCAATGCCTTAGTCTTTCTCATACACAAAGTATCAAAGCTAATAAATAAATAGCGAAGAAAATCGCAGGAAATATTGGAGACTAACTGGCATTCTACCCTATTAAACTACTTCGCAGTTGATTGAATAGTACTCTACAAACCTAAAATGACAGGATAAGTTTTTGTCATCTGTGAAGAATATTAAATTATTTTCACCTGTTTGATTTCTAACTAGCCGATGATAAATATGTAGGCAGAGCAAATGAATGGGCTGTACGTATTCAAAATGTAATTGAATGGTTGAATTATTTTAAAAAAATTACTCAAATAAGCTGGAATGCATTAAATAAACTGCTCTCGTGTTGAGCGCAGCCTACACTCAGTCTTATGCAGCGTTGATATGTCATTCAGCCATGCGTCAAATTGCGGAAATTCATTCAGTTTTATGCGAGGAAAAATATAATGATTTACTTAGCAATGGCGAAAGGGTCAAAATGGGAAAAGATTAACTTAGTGTCAGAAAAATCGGCAGAAGAAATAGTGTATGTCCATGAGGTATAAAATCTTCCAAGTGAGTTTGTTTACGAATATTTGTATAAAGATACATATTTTTAATTCGTGTTTAACTTCGAAGACAACACTGAAGAGATATGTGGGATTGACAAATTTGACCGTGATGACAGTTAAACGTATATTACGACACAGTTGAATTAAATATTCAATGAAGGAAAGTCCTTGGGAATCGCTCACTGCCATCACAGGCTACGTAGTCGACTGCAGCTAGCAGCCCTGCAAGCAACAGCTGCGCCTCGTGACGCGGTGCAGCTGCAAGGCTGCTAACGAGATAACCGTGAGTGCAGCAGCACTATGGCTGCTGCTTCAACTCTAGTCGATAAATATAGGATCTGAACAAGAATAAATAGAAAATTTGTATTGCTGCGATGAAATTAAGTAACCGAGTAAAAATGAGCACAACAGATATTACTACAGTAGTAAAACCCCTTCTAAGGCTCATTTTCAAACTTTGTAGTGGGGGACGTTTGCACAACTGAAATAATTTTGATCGAACAGCAGTTTTCAGACTAGAATGAACGGAGAACTGTCTTCCTGGAAGAGGACATATTTATATCTACGCATCGAATAAAAAAGATATTTACGTAAATATATTATTAAAATGTAGTCACTGCTTCGGTGCAATTTAGACGTTTATCAATGTACAGTGTTTCTCCGCTACTTTGCGTCTCGTTTATCGCAGACTCGCTACTTTGCAGGTTTTCAAAAAATATTGATGTAAAATGTTTATCGCAGTGTTTTCGCTATTCCGCTGGTTTTTGCAATACTCGTTCTGCCCATTCGTAGTACGTGTTGGACAGTAGTGTAAATATTCGATAAATTTTGCATAAGAAAACCACAAATGTATGAAAATATATTAAAAATATTAATTCTAACAAAAGAATACCAGAAATCATAAAACAAACGATTTGCAGTAAATAGTGTGTTTACTCAGCGGATGAATACACCAAAAATGAACAGTAGGATTTGCACAGCGGCCGCTTGAGACGCTGCTTGCCGACGTGAGATTGTAAACAACGCACGATTTGTTGACTGATGGAAAGCAACCAACCAGAGAATGCTGCTCTGTATCCCATTCGCTGATTGGTTCAGTAATTGTCGGATCTTGTTTTCTTTTGTTCGAGCAGAGCTTATCCTCACCATTCTTTCATTTCACATAGCATCGGACTGTCGCGTGTGCGCAGTTATAATATAATACTATGTTATTATTATATGCGTGATATTAAAACAAATATAACGTCCATACATTGCGGATTTTCACTTATTGCGAGTACTCCTGTAACGTAGGTAACACCCGTGATAAGCGAGGAAACTCTGTATGTCTTGATATAAGTGTTTTTTGCAACACTTCTGAAAACATTAAAAATTATACCAAGATATTTATAACACTGCTAGAACATGGTACAGTAATACTGATAGAATGTGCTACTATGGTTATAGGAAACTAATTCTAATTTCTCACAATGGGGAGACAAAAGATGACTGAAGAAGTGGAATCTAGGAATCCTTTGTCTAGCCTCCTCCTCCCGTTACTAATGTTGCTGAATATTCCAAAAGGTGTTGTTTCCAGAGTACATACCAAAAGCACATTTCCGCCACCCGTGGTATAAATCTGCGCCCAGGACGCTCGATTCCACAGGCATTATTGGCTGAAGGTTACTCCTCCTAAAGACCAAAGTTAGCCAAGAACATCCCCCACAATCGACTTCAAATTATCCGTGTTTTTCACCAGTACCCTCATATTTTTTTCTGCAAGACTCATTAACATTTTCAGCCCCATGTACTGTTTCTATGATGTCAAATCATCATCTTTCTCTTTAAAAAGTCGTTTCACCATATTCCTTACATATATGTGATTTAAAAAACATAATAATTTTATGGTTATTAGCTTCAATTTGATCCAATTGAGTATGCAAATGAGTTTGCGTAAGCTCCCCATCCCTATTCTCCTGTCATAGTTATTTTTCTTCGTTTCATTGAGAGCACTTGCTCTGCAATCGTATTGTTAACTAATTTTACGACCACGACCTTTAGGCAGGTGTGTGGCCTCTTCCCTAGAAATTTTTACATACACTCAATAAATTTGCTTTATTTAGCGTTTAACAATACATCTTTATTACCACTGAAAACAATATTTCTATGACACGACAGTTTTACGCAGGACCCAATGTACCAAATGCATCATTACTCTCGTATTCATCGTTATGACTTACTTTTTTATTTTTTATTTTGCAACGAAAACGTTTTTGGTCCTGTTGAAAATATGATTCTTTTTTACGTAGGGGCGAGAATGATGTTTATCACAGATCTGTTAACGAGTTTTGTAAGCGTCGAACATCCGACAGCAAATTCATTGAAAACTGAATATCGATTTGAGCTTGAGCACCAGGGTTGGTTCTGATCAGGAATGTGAAGTCAATTCGGGGGCTAACATTGGTTTTGACTCAGCCTGTATGGCGAGGTAGATTTTTTAGTTTCCCCTTTCAACACTTTATACGCCCTGAAGCTTGAAAACGAACTTTTGGTGGTTTATAGGATGCAGACAAAGTCTTCGGACTTACACATTTTCACCACAAAATTGTATAAATGTTAAAATATAATTACGGCGAGACAATCATTCATAATTGTTAATTTGTATCTTACTTCTCAGATTCCCAAATAATAAACTATTATTTATTTGAGGTGGTGCTGATATCCGCATAATTTTTTTTGATTCACATCTGCATGCGCATCCACACTTTTTACAGCGGATGTCATGCGAATGTCTAAGATAATGTATTATTATTGTAACAAGGTCATATTTCTTTCATTTCGTAGATAATTGGACATCAGTCAATTAAACTTACTACTATGTGTAATAAATACTTCTTGTAGTGCTTGTATGATGCACAAGATAAATTTGAAAACTGATATGTGCTTGTGTGTGGGACAGACTGGGGCAACAAGAATGAACAATCACCAGCTTGGTCGACTGGTGAGCGAGTCTGCTTGCGAGCGGAAAGACCCGGGTTCGAATCCCACTGCCGACATGGTTGACGCGGCTAGAAATACGGCATGGGACTTGGGTAAAACAACCGAATAATTATCGAAGTAATTATCCGACAGAAGAATGGACCAGAAGGTTCGTTCCTATAGCCTCATTCTATTCTATTCTATTCTAATACTCTCTGAAAGTGTGTTGTCAGTTGTCAGAGCGTCCTGAACGTTGTAGTTCTACATTCACGCAGAGTACTTTAGGAGGCCTGCATGAGCTTATTCATTGTTCGTTTACTAATTAAAAACAAGTGATTAGTTGTGTAATAAAACACATGATTATTTGACTCACTTCATACAGTATTGATTTAATAGTCGTTCGTCAGCTGCCCAAGAAGGATTAGGAAAGATCCAAGAACGGCTAAATGTGCAGTAACTTAGTGCTGTTTAAAACGTTACAACACGCTGGAACTGGAGTTTGCCTGTGTTAGAGAGAACTTCTGAAATAATAAAGGCTGTATGTTTGTACGCTGCCAGTAATAACGAAGTAAAGCCACTTTCTACATCAGATGATGTCCTTTTAAAGGACTGTGTTTCTGTCCTCAAGCCTTTTGATGAAGTAACCAAGAGCATCAGTGCTGCCTCATCTTGTACCTCAGAGACTATATCTCTTACCAGTAAACCCACTCGTAAAAATTCCATGTTATTTTTATTGATTTTTTGTTGGATTTGCCAGTGGACGCAGGCTTTGCGAAGGAATTTTCATATTGTAAGAAAAGAAGGGTAATGACGGAAAAGATGGCGTATTTATAGTAATCCTGTCCCTTTGGTATTCACAATACAGTGCTTACAACACATGTATACCCGTTCCATTGAGAAGTAAACACTCAGCCTAAAATTAATACTTTATGTCAGCTCCTTAGTAATGAATCGTTTTCAATCAATTCTCCCAATCGGATTCATGCTTCGTCTCTAGGCATGTCAGAAACTTTCCAAGTCTAGCACAGCGGGTCTTGAAGTGAGTTGTGCGTACCTCTAAGAGTACGTGACTATTACTCACAGGGTACGTAAATATTACTCCATTAATACCTCATTTTTGATCATCGTGAATCCAATTCTCTGTCCATTTTTGTTAGTTATTGCATAGAAAATAAATCATTCAATAAAAATTTTCTACAAAATATGTGATATAAAGTCGCTTAAAATTATTATTGATCCATATTTTCATAATAGAACACTCATCCCATAAGATCACACATTAGACATTTTGCCGGAGGTTATGATATATCTTAATGTTTATGAAACTTTGTCTCGTTTCAATGTTAGTATATGACGAACCTGGAAATGGTGCGGAAAGCTTTACACAATGGAAAATACCGACGAAACACTATTTTTGAAAGATGAAGGGATACTTTTCAAACGGAATCAATTGGAGAGACAAGTAGGAACTTTGACAAGATAATAAAGAGTAAAGTACATTATCCTTCCATTAACTCATACTTCTTCAGTCTCCCATTTAGAGTAACAACATCGCGAAATGATAATTTCTATTACGATAGAAATCTGAATAATATTTTTTGTGTGAATTAATTTGTTATTCAGCATCTGAACGCTTATCGATGTAATATACCGCATACAATTCTATACCAATGTAATTTAAATCGTTTACGTATTATGTATCGTTTTTAATAACAATGGTCGAAATGAAAATTGGCCCTTGCACCATTTCTGCTGAATTCTACGTAAAATGACCTCCTGAGTTCGAATATGACCTCCATTTTCCCCCATCATCCACTGTTTTCCGGAGAAGCCTCCCCCCATGTCTATTTTATCACATTTCGATAATTTAGAGGGATGAAAATGATTATTCTAGTCTGTATATTTCTTCTGAGGGACTAGGGAAGTGAAAAGTTCTAAAACATGAACATTTGTAGCAAGGAGGTAGATTTGTGAGAGATTTGCCTCCTTTGGTAGTGAAAGAAATTAAAAATTATCGATTTTTCCGCTTTTTCGCAATCTTATCACTTACTTTATACATATTTCAGCTTTCAGCCTCTCCTCATCCCCTCTCAAGCACTTCCAAATAATAAAATATGTAGCAACAATATATATCAACAATAATAAAATACATAGCAACAATACTAAAAACATATGGCAACAATTTGGAAGAATCACAATATTCCGCACACACAGGTTTGCACAGGAATTTTCGTGCTCTGACAGATTTAAACGTGAATTGATCTTGTCACTATAGTCCTGCAAAGTAATCCTTATCTTTCCTTATTTTTATCACTTTTCGATAATACTTTTATGGCCATGAATTTGATTTGTAGGGGTGAAAAGGATTAGTTAAGGTGAAAGAATTATAAATAAAAAAGGAAATAATAAATGTTAAATAATAACTTTAAAAAGTAATATAATAAATGTAAAGAATAATAAATGAATCACATAAGTACCTTCATTTGGTGCTTGGTTTCCTTTTGTATCCTGAGGTAGAAGTTTCTCGTACCAAAAACCATCAGTACTTTGCCGACATGCTCGCATTCCATTTCCCTGAAAATGTCCTCTCGAATTTAGTGATGTCTTGATGGAAGAGTTCCCAGTGTTCATCCAAAATTGCTTCTAAAATTTCAGGGAAGAAGTCCAGGTGTGGGTGTGGGAAATTTACTTTAAGAGACATGTTACACCCCATGGCTTTGGACGCCTGACATCACTTTTGTTGTAATCCAAAAAGTTTTCACACACGTTTTGTAATGCAAGCCAAGCTCGTTTTTCTTTTTGATTCAGGTATTCAATAAACGTCGAATCTTGGTGAAGTTGTTTAATCTGGGAACACACGAAAGCCCCTTCCTTGATTTTAGCCTTACTAGCACGAGGAAATTTTTTCAAAAATTTAAATGCAACACCTGTCTTATCCATCGCTTTCACAAACTGTTTGATCTGTACTAGTGTGATGGGCAAAGGCGGCAAGTAAATATTTTCCTTCGGCACCAGAGGATCGTGAACGACATTTTTTAGACCGGAAGTAAAACTTTGTCTCAGATGCCAGTTCCACACGATGTAATGTTTGTTTCAGGCTCGGCTGTCTCATTCACATAGAGGGCACAAGTATTTTGTAAAGCCTGCTCGCAGGCCCGTGACTAGTGCAAGGACTTTTAAGTTAACCCAAAGTTTCGAATTATAATCATGCTAACTATTTTTTCATGATTCGGCTGATGTTTTCGCACGTCTCCTTTATATCCACAGAGGATGCAACCGGGACTGATTGTAACTCATCCCCATTGGTCAGAATTATAACTTTCAAGCTTGTCTTTCATGAGTCTATAAACAGTCTGTATTTGTCTGGTTCACATGACACCATCAGTTCTATCATTAATGCATCTGAATTAAGGCACAACCCTAAGCCTTCATCTTCAGAAAAAGAAACAATCTGTGAGATGACAGTAAGGTTTACGCCAAGCCATGGGCACAGAAAATAGCATTGATTTAAGGGTACCTTTAAACCGTTTGGTCAAGATACTGTAACAAGTAGGGCAGCAAACTGTTTGAGACCAATCCTTGTCATGATCGCCAACTTGGCAATCTTAGTCAAATTTATAAGCAGTTTTAAAAAGCGGAGATAAAAGTTTTCGTTGCGCTTTCAAAGTAAATTCCCCAGAAACAGCAGAAGCTATCGGGATGATTTTTACGCTTGCGTGGCATAATGAAACAGTAAATTAAAGCTCGATATTAATCCCAACTCACACTCACATACTGTAATTCACTTGGAAAAGGCAGGAGTAAAAAAATTTTTTGTAGTTTTACACAATTTAAACAACTTGGAACCACAAAATCACCGCCTAGAAAACCGACATGTTGACTTTACGATCGCCAGAGACGTGCTGAGGGAAGATAAAAATTACGGTACAGGACTATAGTGACAAAAGCTCCCTAACTGTTGCTATATATGTTTATTATTGTTGTTATATATTGCTGCTACAATATTTTTATTATTTGAGGGTGTTTGAAAGAGGATGATTGAAACGTGGAATATGTAGAAAATAACTGAGCAAATTACGAAACAAGCAGAAAAATCGATCATTTTTAACGATTTTTTTTCCTATTTGAGGAGGCAAATCCCTCAAATCTAACTCCTTGCTATAAATGTTCATGTTTTAAAACTTATCTCCTCTCTAGCCCTGCAGAAGAAATGAAAAACCCAAAATAATCTTTTTCGTTCCTCTAAATTATGGAAAAGTGATCAAAATATGTGTGGAGCCTCTCCCATAAACAATGGGTGATGGGGGAGAACAAAGATGTTTGGATTCAGAAAGTTGTTATACATAAGAATCAGCAGGAATGGTGTCAGGGCCAGAAAAAAATTTATGACCAGTGTAATACATGTATTTTCATTTGCAAGTCTTCACTATCAATAATGTTGATCGTAAATTGCATAAGCAATTCATACTTCTTCCTCGTTTTGTTATTTTCATAATTCTTTCTTTACATGTACCTTATAATACCCAAATATACTTTTTAACGAACTATGAAGGTACAAGGGGTACGCAGAAAGCGACGGATACGAACAAAACTTACTTTCTGGACCACTGGTTTAGCAGGTCGCGAAAACCGAGAGCCTACTGTTAAAAGAAATCTGGTTAATGCATGGCAATTCACATCTATATCTCATTGCTCGGACTTCTAAAATCCCTGAACAATTCAGATCAGAGATGGTCGAGCACTCTCACTGCAACCCAAATGTCTCCCTTTACCCAATAATCGCATTGGATTGGCTCGAAATTTCTTTGTAAGTTCATCGAAATTGCACGGGTGAAAAAATGCAGGAATCAAAGATTGAAGCCATTTAACCAACAGAAATTCCTTTTCCCGTATGCAGAAACCCCTTTCTCGTAAAGAGAGAACCCAACAGAAAACAATTTTTTGAGACCGTTGGAAAAAGTGCATTGAAATAAGAGATCGTACAGAAAATGACATACATGTTTGATTCTTCTTTATATGTGAATTTAGTTAAAACAAAATGACTAATTTTTTAACTTTTTGCGTTCGGGCCCTTAATAGAGAAGAAGAGTTTTTCTTTTTCTAATTACAATTTTAAAGTTATCCCAACTCTGAATGTTCGACTAGGTATGAAAACTTAAGTAACAATGTGCATTATGATAGCAAAATTCATAAAGTCGACTTATGCACTCCCGCCTTCAATACTGTTTCTGGTAAAACATCTATGATAGTCAACATTGAGTAAAAGCCATTCTCTGATGCTTTCATATGCTCGCTCCACTCTGTGTTGAGTGTTAAGCATGGAGTTGACGTCAACTGTCAACGATCTGGAGGCATTGTGTTTGCGTGGCTGAGAAGATCATGTACACTGAGTGGGAAAAAATCAAGTACGCTTAATAAAAATCATTCTGCGATGGATTTCATCAACAATGAGTAGGTGCATCTGCTTGCAGGCAATGGATTTCACTTAGTAACTCACATTCGATCGATCGTAGCAGAGCATCGATCGTAGTGGTCTTGTTGAATTACCCGTACCTCAGACAATCAGCCTATATTCGTTTTGACGAATATTTAGCAAAGTAAGTAAGATCCTCCAGTACTTTTGGTAATAAAATTACTACATTTGTAAATTAATTTTTTTTATAGCCCATCGGAGGTTGAAACAACAGCCCTCGTGTAATGATAGATGACTCAAAAAATGCCTATTGGGCCACTGATCGAAAATTGTATAATGTTGCCATAAAAGATGCGTTGCTGGTGAGTGACTCTCGAAAAACCCTATAATTTAAAGACCCACCTTAACATTTTTTATTGTATAAAATCAACAAATTTGCCCACTCAGGAACTTCAATTGCCTTTAATTTGTGAAAATCATTTCAAAGTATGCACAACTGGAAAATTTCTTATCATCTTTTGCGTGACCTTAACTAAAATTAATTAATTTAGATGCAAAAATTCTTCATGGCCTTGTGCATCACCGTTTCCCTTCCTACTACCAGCCACGAAAAAACATTCCCACTAATCTACGGTAGTGTCCTGCCACATTCCAATTGAATTGTTTTAACCTATTTTAATTAACGCACTCTATTCCGCCAGCAAAAAATTTAACACAGACGAAGTAAACACGAATTATAATTCCCATTTCACTTATCCGACGAAAAAAATCTCAGACTTCGTCGAGATTTATCGACCCCCTTAACTCCACGTAATTTGACATTTTCAAATTTCATGCATTATTAATAATGCAATCACAATTTAAGTCTTACGAATTGCTGAATTTTACCCTCCTTCAACATAAAAAAACACAATTCCAATGGAGTCTATATTTAGATGAGATGCAATTACATCTAACACTAAAAATTAGAGAATATTAATTGCATATTACCCCGGGTTCGTCAAAAATAATGGAATGTAAATTCAACTGCATGCACAACCTCCTTCCACAATTCTTTGTACGTGAAAAAAACTCCCAAGAGACAAACAATAAACGTTACCATTTGGAACACAAAAACCTCAAATAAATGCAGAAAACACAGATCCTCCTCATTCCCCCATGAAATTTAAGTAAAACCTTTCATCACCATTAGGCATTACGGTTGCTTTTGGTGTAGCGAAATGAAGAAACTCCTATGCGTCAAGTTACTCTACATGTTGCATTCCGTTCGCACACTTAACATTGGAAAAGCCTAGCTCCAAGTCCCCCTGCTCTATATGTTCCTAATGTTTTATACGAGCTTACTATTTTTTTTACTTGCTATAGTAGTGCCTTCCCACGCTCCACAACGCTCTCTTGTGCCTACGCTTGACTGTCTTTGTTTATACAGGTGGTTGGGTGAGGTGCTCGCTCCACTCTGTGTTGGAGTGTTGCACATTCCTGAGATTTCTAATGACATATTATGAAAAACATGTGAGAAGCTACATATGAAGCACACGTATACTTCATAACACACTTCATGACACGAGACAAAAGTTGTATTCTCCTCAAAAGAGTCAATTTCATGACCATGTGCATAATCAGAGTCATGAAAAAAAACTCAGACCCTATTCAAACTGCCAAATACGAATATAAATTACATCACAAAAACATTATCTAATCATATATGTGCCCCAATGGAAAGTAGCATAGATGAGGTAACAAAACTGTATAATATTAAATTAGCTCACACTACAGCTGATGGACACTACTTCCTCCACTCAGGGGCACTCCAACTCGACACAACACTCAACAAAAAACTAACCTATAATTTCTCAAATGAGCCTTTCAAAATACAGGGTAAAATAAACCAAAATCAGTACACAAATTGGATCGATGAGAACAGTGGTTACCGTTACGTACTTATAAATAAAACCTCAATGAAACACAATTCGATTATGCAACTTAGGATCTAATTCCTCAAATAATTTTTAACGTAATAATAAAACCGTTTCTCATCTCCAATGAAAGCGAAATCAGCGTATAGAATTCAATAGTTTATCCCACAACGACATGGGTAACTAATAGAACTCCAGTAATAGTTCATCGAAAAAATAATCACTATAATGCCCTAGTTTAATATACGAAATTGAAACCAGAATAAAATCTTCTCGCTCACAGCTTTAGAAAATCATGCAGAAGTAAAAACATCCCCAGCTGTAACTGACACTACCAGCATCAAACAACACTGCATCAGTGTGACACACTTTAATGCAAAGCGGTGTACGCACAGCAGTACGACGCAGTAGTAAACGCACTACCTTAAGTAAGCACCCAAATATGAACCAAATGAAAATCAAACATATCAACGACCGTAGCCTCAGTGACAAAATAGACGACATAGGAATGATTATCTTGACTGAAGACAACATTTTGCAAATCTGAGACATGGTTTGATCCAAGAATCCTAGTTCATATTTTTATATTCCATATTACTTATTGTACCGCCACAGCAGCAAAAAAATGATAGAGGTAGCAGATCATGTATTTAAATCAAAAATATACAGGGTGACCGGAAAAAACGAGCCACAAATTTTGATTGGTGTCATTTATTGATTTTTCGTCGAAATAAAAAGCGATTGCAGTTATAGCTAGTTTATTTTGCTCAAAACATCACCTTGAAAAACTATAGTCATTGGAATCTTCTTTATTTGAAAGCATGTGCTCAAAATAACTACCCTACAGCTCCATGCATTTTTTGAGGCACAGCACAAAGTTGTCGAAGACATCTTTACAATCAGACCGAGGAATGGCTATGATCTCCTCCCTGATGGCTTCCTTCAATTCAGTAATAATTCTGAGTCTCCCTGCATGCACTAAGTCGTTCAGGTAACCTCAAAGGAAGAAATCTGGGGCTAACGTCTGGGCTGTGAGATACCCACTCAAAATCAGTCTTGAAACTGATCACACAGCGTCCAAAGTTCTCTTTCAGCCTGTCTCAGGAAAGCTTGAAAGTGTGAAAGCTTGCCCCGTCTTTATATTGTTTACTAGTGCTTTCCTGCACGTCTCACGCGATATGTTAAGATACACTCACAAAGCGTTTCGGATTTTGTTGAACTGACTCTCTTATCACCTCCACCAGCTCGGTTGCAGGCTTTCTAAGACGGCCTCAGTGATTTGCAGGATTTTCACTCGCTGCATTGAGGTTCTCAACGGTCCCATACTTTTCAAAGTGGCCCACCCAGTCCTGAACTCTGCTTTTTGAGGGAGTATTCTCGCATTCGAACTGATGCGCAAAAGTTTCTTGCGTTGTCTTCAATGAACCCGTATTATAATAATATTTTACGGAGCATATTCTTGGTTCGAGCTTCCATTGAGGCCTTGTGGCGTTTACAGGCGTTTCCACTATCTTGTTCTAAAAAATAAAGGTAATTAGTGAATGAATGTAGGAAATATCACAAAAAAAATGCTCGCAAGCCTGTTGTTTTTTGGGGATCACCCGGTATACACATCATGGCAAGTTTGAAAAACAGAAATGTATGAAGGCATAGAAATGGTGTAGCGTATCGTACAGGTGACTAAACAAAAATTTTTCATTATCGGCATCGTTTACAGATGGTACCGATAATGATCTGTATCTTTACCCTTGCCCTTATATTTTATTTGGAAAACATTTAGAACAATTTTAAAAAGCAAAAACTCGTTTTATGCTTCCGGGGATTTCAACGTAGACCTGACTGATAAAAGTAATCAATCAACCAAAATGTTTTACAGAATGAACCTATCACAGATGATAAAAGAACCAACTCGCATCACTAGAACTTTAAAATTTCTTCTACACCAGTGTTTCTCAAAGTTTTTTTCAAACACTATTTGATTTTCCAATACTCCCTAAAGATTATATTACTGTACGTACACACCATACGATCACATAACGCCCCAACTCAACATTCTACCACGGTAACGAGTAGAGTACCAGGCACTACGGCAAAACTTAACCTCACCTCTGCTGCACGCGATTCTTACGCTGCAAGAAACACTTGCAAAGCCACAAAATATTCTACAGTCTGGAGTTAATAATAAGAACTGTAGTAAAAACAAACTACCAGGCTGCCAATATTACAAAGAAATGAATGCAACGGGAGCGAACTCAAATGAAGACGAAGCACAGCTTTCAGTGACCAATCGTGAGTAGGTAAATAACGAAAACCAACCACCCTTGGCAGCCAATGAACAAAACTGCAAACTTGGCCTGAGTAAGCAAACCAAAAGCGAAAATACCGACCCAAATATTGGGCACATCAATATATTGGTAGGCAATCTACGAAGTATTCCGCCAAAAATGCAGGAAAACAAGATTTCGCGTCAACCCTATCAAACGAGACTATAGCCGTCAATACAACTGGATTAGATCTGAAGATAAAACATCCCAGTACAAGTCTCATTGTGAAGAATAAGTCTACCACAATATCGAAGAATCATCACTTGGCAACAGACGGGTGGCTTCATTATCTACATCATGGATAAACTGCAACCACAATTTAAAATGAAACGGTTAACAAAAAAATCGATGTTTAATACATCTTGCAATTCGATTCAGCAAAGAAAGACTAATGAAATTGTAATCGTATCAGTCTACAAACAGCTTCTTTGTCAACATACACTCGCGTATCTACGAGAAGCTGACATTCAACCTCCGATTTTCATGCAGAACAACGCTTCTTACCACACTGGAAAAAAAGTTAAAACCTTTTTGGAAGAAGAAGATATAGCTCTAATGAGCTGGCCTTCACAGAATCCTGACCTCGATTGAATTGAAAACTTTTGGAAAGTGTTTGCACCAGATTTAAAGAAGAAACCCAACACATATGGAAGAATTGTGGACACCTTTGAAAGATGAATGGAAGACGAAAACTAGATAACTATGACAACAAAATTAATAGACTCCTGTGACAGAAGGTATAATAAAGTGATCAATAGCAAGTAAATGTTCACAAAATATTAAGTTCATCGTCTTCATTCTTTAATGTTTCAAAGTTAGAGATGGTGTCCTTTGACTTTTAAACAGAGTTAGATTTATTATTTGAAGTGAAACATCAAACTATTAATAAATAAAATTTGTTCATTTGCACTGAAATTCCTTAAGAATATATATGAACTGTATATTTATTGCGTGTAAAATTTAGTAATGTATGTTTGCGAATAGGATACTCGGTTTCTTTGCAAGAAACTTCGAATACAAGTCAGGAAATATCATCTTACCGCTCCATGATGGGTTAGTGCAACATATAGAATATGCGATGCAACTGTGGTCTCCTACTTTACGAAGGACATTACCAAAATGGAACAAATTCAGCTTTAAGCAATGAAGATGATTCTTGCTCTCCGTAATCTCAGCTCTGAAAGGCATCTCTAGCAGCTCGAGCTTATTTCTCTAGAACAAAAAAGACTGCACGGACAACTTATCGAGACCTATAAATATCTTAATAGCTTCAACGATGTTACTCTAGAAACGGCTTTTAGACAACGATAACGTGCGAACCAGAAATAATGGCTACAAACTAATAAAGAGAACCTTCATAACATTCCAGGCCCCAAACTTCTTTCCAGTCAAAATTACCAGAACCTGGAATCAGCTACCCAAAAACATCGTTTTTGTTCTCGCTGTGAACTCGTACAAAAATCGTCTCGATACATTTTGGGAAAGGAACCCTCAATTCTATAAAATACGAATTCCATATCATTCTTAACTCTCGGCTTTTGTATGTATTTTTGCAATGTCTGCGTGACTGAAATGCTTGTAATTGGTGTAGGCACGCGATTGAAATATCTATGTATAATTGAGGTGCTTGTACGTGATTGATGCCTTTATGCTTGACAGCATAGAACTTGGGTAGCAGCCCAAGAATGGACCAAATAGCTCGATCCTGTTGCCACATTCTATTCTATTCTAGTCTTTACTTTATACGGTATAGGATTCGGTTAGCAATCCAAGAATGGACAAAACTACTGATTCCTATTGTTTTATTCTGATCTATTATCATTTTGTTATGTGAGTCAGATTTGTATTATCTGCAAAATTTATGACTCAGGGCATGAATGTTACCTCTCCTTTTCTTCCTTTTCGAATCCTTGTTTACTCTTGGGGCCTGTGTATGATTGAAGTGCGTGCATGTGACTGAAACGCCTGTGCCTCATTAATGTACCTATGTATGATTGGTGCCTTAACTTCAGACAGCATGGGATTTGAGTAGCAGCTCAAAAACGGACAAGATTGCTCGTTCCTTCTGTTATTTTTTATTATATTTTTTGATGCTAATATGTACAGAAAGTAAGATAGTTTTTAAAAATCGAGTTATAAAATATTTACTTTACGTAATGGATCTCTTAACTGAATTTGCTTTTTAAAATATCGGGTTTTATAGGAGAATCTTGAAGCTCATTTGCCAATGTAATAAATATATAAGTAGTAACAAGCATGTGTAAGACGTTACCACTTTCGATGTATTGCTAGTTTATTATGATTCTATTGATGTTTCAATCCAGACAGTTCGTGATGTCTAACTTTCTGCTTTTATTTTATCGTTTCCTTCTCTCAAGTGTGGCTTTTGATTTTGTTAGGTCTAAGGAAGTGTTTAGCTAACTACTATAATTGAGTAGATTGTAACTGTCATCATGACTCCGTGTTGAACGACGGACTGGCGAATTAAAAGTCATATCATAGAATTTCTCCGTGATTTGCACATTCAGTTGGAAAATTTTAGCCTTTCAATTGAGAAACTGAAGACATGCTTAGTATTCAAATTGCTTTCTGAGTTGTTTAAGCAATTTTTTCTTTTTACTATCCTGAAGCTTACGTGTTAAATATTGGTTAAGTTTTAAGGTCAAGACACGAAGGTCCTGTAGTATATAAGTACATAATCGCTTTTAGTGAAGAACTAAATAACCTCAATTATTTTAGATTGACGTTACTATATAGCGAGTGAGAACCCTGAATTTATAAAGACTCATTACTTCAGCGACATGCATTTTTCAATTTAAAATTCGGCCTCAAGTTATACGAAAAAAGGACAATTCGTTATTATCTCATGTATCAGCTTTAAAGCATAATAAATATCTTTCCTTCATTTGCGTTTCATCCACGTGTAAACATTTTTTGTCAAATGAAGTTTACCACTCTGCACGTTTATCTTTTTATACAACCAACCAAAATTATTTTAGGCTTCGTGCACTTGTGTCTCAACGCCGTCGTGTTTGCACTCAGTAAACCACAAACAGTTGAGCTCGCCAACTTCTAAGCAAAGTGAAAGCCCAGAAACTCAAAGGCATGGGTCAGGAGATTAATATAGTGGATGGTAAAATGGCATAAAATGAGCACCGAAATTATGAATGAAAGGTTATCGGATAGTTTTATAAACTTAAGAAATACCGTTGATAATTTTTTAAAATGAGTTAGACTGATTCATAAATATCTTATTAACAGAGCATTTACGTCGACGATTTTCCGATATTTCGATATCTGTATTTCTTGAAACAAAACTTCTCAGGGATCGTTGGAAAGTTTCCCAATTATACTCGTACTATTGAAGGCCACCGTCTAAACACACCATTCATTTAGGTCTTAGATTTTGTGGTCGAACCAATTGTTGCTTTCGAAGAGACCAGCTTCACCTCCCGCTTCACTACCTACGATGTGAAAACTCAACTCACCAGAGATTTTCCAAGAAAAATTATGGACCAGGAACAATGCATTTCAAAGCCTGAAACTAATTTACGATGTTAAAATATTCAAGTTTCAATTTCCGGCGACTATTTCACAGTAGCCCTAAATTAATGCGCGTCGTACACTACGAGGACAGCAAAACCGAAAGGTACTAATTGAATAACAGATGAAATGAAACTATTTCACCGTAACTATTTCATCCTGCAAATCACTGAGGATGTAACGAGCCTGTTATAAACGTCATGAAATGGCCCTGCAGAAGAAATTAACGAAGCAAATCGAGTGCATTTCCAAAGATAAATACATATTTACAGAAAACGGAAATCCAAACCGGACTGGGATATCATCATAGAAATAGCACAGCCCAAAAACAATGCAAACGAATTCGAAAATCCATTGCAAATGTCCACCAATTTCAACACTTTTTTTTAAGGCGGTGCAAAAGTCTTCGAGGACATACTTAAACCCACTCCAGATAAATCTGTTAACCTGTCGGTCCAAGCCCTGTTCTACTCCATGATTCCAGTAATAAATTGAAACTAGATCCATTTCATCTGCAAGAGATACATGAAATCTTATACAAGCTGAAGAATACGAAGGTAGTTGGGCCTGACAACATAAGCCTTCAATATATCGAAGACTGCTTCACTGCTAGAGCCACAAAGATTCGTTTGATAATTAATGTGTCCATTGGTATAAATAAATTATTTGATCAACGGGAAATTATATCAAGAAACTCTTGCATAAAGTTAGCGACATCAACACAGAATCAAATTACAGACCGGTCAGTCTGTCACTAATCTTATCCAAAGTACTAGAAAAACAAAAATCAAATCATCTTTCAGCTTATTAGAATGAGTTCACCTCATCCACACTCAGTTCATCAGAACCAGTATGCCTACAAGAAATATGCCAGCCCTCAAGACACTCTACTTAACTTTACCGAATAAATTATACAATGACATTGACAAAATGAAAGTCCCTTTTTTGCTACTGCTTGATCACTCCAAAGCTTTCTGTTTCTCCTTCGTTACGTTTAATTTGACATTCTACCGTATAGTGGTCGGACACTCAAGTTGAAATCTTAGTTCGGAGTGTGGATTGAAAGATATTTATAATTACTAGGTTTAGAACAGTGTTTCTCAAAGTGGTCCGTACCGCCCCCTGGAGGCGTCGAGGAAATGCAAAAGGACGGTAGGAGGATACGCCTTGAATGGGGGGCACTGTATAATATATGTAGTCTCGTTCAGACCTTCAACAACAATCAAAAAAGTATATTTTAATAAAGTTGGTGTCAATTGGTGTCCTGTTCGTATTCAAGTTCTGAGCACTTAGAAATGAATCCGCCATCGAAAGAAAACCGGCGTATCATTCACTTCCAAGTTATCGTGAAAGTATTTTTACCTCTACAGGGCTGAGGTCGGAGCTAATAGCAAGCCAAGGCCTGTTCGATTGGCGGCTAATCACTCTGATGGAGAATTTGTCTAAATAAAATGAGAGACGTTTGTTGGAGCAGAAAGAATATCCTGTTGATAGTAATGCTCTTGCTCATTAACATCTGATCTGTCAACTACCCATACTTATTTCTTCCAGAGCTTGAGGTATTTTTCGCAATATGCCAATTTACCATCGTTACACTTCCTAATCGGTAGCATTTGACCGTCCACAACTACTGCCTAAGATACCACCTTTTTGGTCGTCTTTTCAATAAAGTCATTCTATACAAAATGAATTCTTCATGTTCCAATATTTTGAATTTTGTTGGTTGGGATGTGGTTTTAATTGATAGTTTCACTTCAACCATTTTCAGTGAGAAAATGTTTGATATAGGCTTCTATTTTGAGAATAATAAAATTTAACAAAATATCATCTCACATAAGTCAATGAACATGTGTAAAAGTTAAGTGTAATAAATATCAGTTAATAAAATGAGGTAGTTTATAATCAACTCATCATATTTAATTTATTTGTGACCTAACAACTAAATAAACTTAATAACTGCGTTGTGCATTACGTATCTTGTCTGTTTCCATACAGGTCTTCCACAAAATCTGTGGCAGGACTGACTGACCTGCAGTCACTCTTGTTCTGCACCTAACCTCATAGATACATCTTACTCTCATATAAATCAAAGTTTTTTTTCTCCTTTTCCTCCTTTTACTATATTTCCAATGGGATTTCATCTATACACTGAAATCTTTGCAAAATGCAAAACTTCAAATTTCAGTGATTATTATTACTTTAATACAAGTAAAAGTCGAAAAAATTTGTTTTTCTACATTATCATACAACTTTAACGTCAAGTTTTTACTTCTCGTGCTACAAAAACAGGTGCCACTACAGTACATTTAACTTGTATTACTTATAAATTTCCATGATAGTTATTAAAACTAATGTGATCTATATTTCAACAAGTTTGGTGAAAATATTTTTTCTTTCATTGTCTAGGCGTAGACAACATATGGAACCATCTTGCAAAAAATTTACTCTCAGTATTTTTTAATATCATGAGGAGTCGTACCTGATTTTATGTCACTTATCTGACGCTATGTCATTTTCTTAACGATTTGTTCATATCTACGTACGAAACGTTCCCCACCCTCACATAGCAGAACTCCTATCAAAAATAGCGAAAATCGTGGGTATGAGTACAAATCCCTAATCACCAAAAAATAAGTAGGATTCAAACTGTTTCAAAAATGCAAGTCTCGTTGAATACATACGAGCATAGATGCTATGTTTTTTTATTTTACACTCTATCACCTTTTTCACAAAATTATGCTACCGAAACCCTAAAGGGCAATTTTGAAATAAATCAACACACTTCTCGCGCAGCTGCATACGAACACATATCTCGACGACACCGAACTAACTAAAATACGCAGCGCCGCAGTGATGAACTCTCGGTTAACGAGATACTCGGTACAGTATTTCAGATAACAAGTTGTTTTATGAGTCAATATTTTGCGTTTTTAACAAGTAAGATCGCTGCAAACGAGTACAATTTGTGACTCGTATCGGAGACAGCCCTTCGGATCACTGGCTGCCGCGAAAAAGTAAAATAATCCGTATTGTACCAAAATAAAGTAATAAATTAATTCTATGTCCTACATCATCGCCATCAGTAGGTATTACATAACTGGTACTAGACGTGAATAGGAAATTCATGAAATAAATCATTTTCCCTTTCGAATTTCCAGGTCGAACGATATCAACTTCAACGACGATGACGTAGGAGACAATCATGGTTTTCATTTTCAATTACTTGATTTGTGTATCAACATAAAGTGATTTCTTTACTTATACTTACTAAAGTAAGAAGTAAAGCTTCATGACTCTGTTTTTAATGAATATATTTTAGGCTGGGTAAGGATTAACGGATTTCACATTAATTATAAGGTAAATTAGGAGCTCGGATTGCGAGCTGTCTCGTAACAGATTGTACTGGTCATCAGAGTCCACTGTACGGCTTTCCTGAATGATGCTCAACATCATATATGTTCCCCAGCAGCGCTAAGTTCCGGAGACACGCTGAAACATGATCCTCTTTAGCGCAACCCAATGGGGAACTTTGGCCAAACTAGGCTGAAAACGAATTTAACGCAGAAGGAAATTAAACTCCATGTGCAGTAGTTACAGTATTAGTTTACATCTACAATATACGTGATAGGTCGTAACCTAAAATATGACAAATCGTTAAACGCTCACTTTTGCATTTCAGAAATTATTTCGTTAGATTATTGTGGGTAACGAAATTCAAGTTAAGTGATAAAGCTTCAAACACTTTTATTGAGAGGCAAAGATAAGCTTAAAGAAAGCCAGTTCAGAAATGTTACTTCCATATATATACCAAAAAATTAGAAATAATATTCAAGTCTGTGCATACAGAGAAGGCATTTAATATTCTTCATCTACTTAAGTGGTATGGGAGCTCACCGGGTTTCGAAAGCAGCGTACAAACATATAAATATCATCAGGATCTGTAAACAACTTAGACTGGAGACGGGAAAGGTAGCAACTCAGTTCGAGCAAGAGTTAGAAATAATCTTAAGTCCTCCACTTCCCTACGAATAGTAAACGGCGAAAATGGCGCATAAAATCCCAACAGGTGGTCACAGTTGGTACAGTTTGGAATTCAATCCAGAGAGCTCAGGGTATCCACTGGAGACGCTAAGTCTCCAAGGGATGCTGACTACGGCAGATAAAATTATTATATTTTCCTTACGAAGCTCGAAAATCCTACCCGTTCCATAAGGATTATTAAGTACCTAAAATGCGTAACAAGGCAATTTTTTCTTTCAAAGAAAGCGCTACTGACGTAAAATATATTTAAGCCTTGTGTGGTGTTCATATTGTTGTTACTCAGCAGTGTTTGTGGGTCTGGTTGACCCGTTGCATTTAGTGGTTTTTAATGCAAAGTGTGAAAGTAAACGTTCTCTGCCAACGTCGCCAAATGTTCTACTAATGTAGCGAAGTTGAGCAAATGTAGCTGCTTTTCATCTGCAGGCACAGGCAAAGATCACACGAACATGTATTGAACGTTACAATGTGACGTACTATCTACAGCGGTATTCTCTATTTCGAGACTTGAAGTTCATTAATGAATTCATGAAGCTTCAAAAGCATTGCATTTTAAGGCAAGATAGTGGCATTGTCTATTAACCATACTGAATAAATTTAAAACGCATCAGAATTAACAATAAATATTTAGATGACGTTTCCAAAGAAATTCGACTATTTCAGGAATAGTTTTGAAAACGAGCGAGTCGAAATATATTGAAATTCACGCAAGAACCTAAAAAAAGAAACAACTATCGATCTCAGTAAGCTGCAGCGACAGCAGCCAAATCTAATGAAATCAAATAATAGACGATTTTCATAAACGTGTCTAATAGTTCGCGTTTTGATATCTTAATGGCTCATAGCTCATGCAATACAATTCTGCAAACTTTTATTGAGAGCACAGACATATGAATGGGGTTCTAATTTTGCACACTATTATTATTCTTACCCTCGTAAAATAGTTTTTCTGATAGGATATAGGATGGTCATAATACAGGGTGGGTAAGCAAAACTTGCAGCAAAAGTTTTACTTGTTTCACTCAATAACCATTAAACCCAATTATTTAAAACCTAATGCAATTTAATACTGCATTCATACCTAAGATAACCCATAGTTTTTCCGAGAATTTTGTAAAACATGAGAGTGCAGGAACATAAACGCCAAAGGTTATCTGATATGCTCGCCGCAGAAGTTGCCTCAAAGGTAATTTC
This sequence comes from Trinorchestia longiramus, assembly GCA_006783055.1. Lineage (NCBI taxonomy): Eukaryota > Metazoa > Arthropoda > Malacostraca > Amphipoda > Talitridae > Trinorchestia > Trinorchestia longiramus. The sequence goes on along the minus strand of VCRD01000799.1, from coordinate 124,965 downwards.
AAGCATATTTGGAATATCCTTACGGACTGTTTATAACGTGAAGAAGAGAATTGCTATGAACAAGAGCATCCACAGAAAGTCTGGCAGCGGGGGAGTGAACATGAAACGCAATAAAATTTCATGTACATCCTCGGTTACAAAATATCAAAGGACCCAACTAAATCCATGAGACACTGCCTTTTGAATTTGATGTGTCTCACAAAACAATCAGAATAGCAGTGAAAATGTGATTTGAGCATGAAATCTTACACCAGGACACGAAGGCATATGCTGACAGAACGCATGAAGATCATAAGATTGGATAGGTGCAAAAAAGTCCTTGCCTATCTTAAGAAAAACTCGTCTACAGTGAACTTTTTTCGGACGAGAAAACCTTTACTGTTGATGCTGTTTTAAACAGCAAAAATGATAGATTTATTGAGCAGTCAATAGCTGAGGTCAAGGGCACCTTCAGAACGAAGCATGCAGCTCAAGTTGTGGCTTCTGTAGTTGTGGCCTTCGATGGTAAAAAGATGCATATGTACTACAAATCTGGAGAAACAGTAGGAGGTGATGCCTGCTACAAGACGCTGAGGTACCATGTGTTACCATGGCTCAAAGCCAACTATCCAGAGGGCAACTATGTGTGGACCTAGGATGGTGCTCCTGCCCATTCAGCCAACAAAGTACAGAATTTCTACAAATCTTACTTTTCTGGTTTTTGACCATATCTCTGGCCCTCTTCCAGCTTAGATCTCAACCCTTTGGACTATGCCGTTTTGCGCGTTTTGGAGCATGCCACCAACAAAACCTACCATCCTGCTATTAACTCTCTTAGGACTGTCATCAATGAAGAATGGGCCATGATTTCCACTCACTCTTTGGTAAAAGTTATCGAAGGTTCCGAAGGCGTGTGGAGGCAGTAATTGATAAAAAAAGAACATATTGAAAAAAAGTTTCATTCATTTATTCTGTACTTGTGTGCAGCAGCCATTATTATGTCTTTGAATAAATAATAAATCTCCCAAATAAATTATAATTTTTTATCAAAATTTTGAAAACTTTGCTTTCCCACCCTGTAGCCTGCAGCTATACATTTGCTATGGAACAAAATGTTTCAACACTTTGCTTGAGAAGGGGAATGACAGTTCTGCCAACATCTTAATTATACAGCAAAATTCGGAGAGCACTATATGGTTTTTAACATGCTTACGGCTGCCTACGTGTTCATTATATAGAAAATTATTAAATCATATAATCTGAACTTTTGCCAGTTACACGAGAGTTAAATAGAGATATACACTAAAAGAAATAAATACAGCAGTATATCGCGGTAAAATCATATTTAGTACCACTAGTGTTAAAAAGTCTTATGACCAACATGCTTAGTTACGTAAATATTTGGTATTTTACTGCAGCAAAATTATTTCTACAGCGACAGTGATGTGTAAGTTCTTCAAAAGAAATTAGCAAAAATTCATTGTTAAGTTAAAAAAATCAACTCTGATTCCTCATACTCAATAACGCTAGTAATTATGAATTTCGCTTAGCCTTAAAAATGTTCACGTGCTGCGAGATACAGAAATATCGCAGAAATAGTTAATACACGGCAGAACTAACAAAATTAATTTTGGTTTCAACTAGCTAATGTTTTTACTCGTATTCAGTTTAAAAAGAAATAATTTTACAAGCGAACAGACGAGAGACGCTTTAAACGCAGTCAAGATTTAGTTCGTGTGACACACTTCGAGTAGGAAATTCAAGTGTCTCGAGAGGCACAGCTCGCTTTGTCTAGCAAAAAAGAGGAAGTGTTTTGATGTCAAGTAAGCGTAAGTTAACATAAGGGAAAAAACAAAATGAAGACACGTGCAGTGCACAAGATTGGTGCACGGTGAACCGACTTCCAACACCAGAGAGACAGAGAAGACAAAAAAACAGCTTTGTTGCTTAACTCACAACTAACTACTGCAACAAGTCTGGAGAATCCGTTGCAAGAAGCTAAGGATTCCTATGCGGTAGGCGAAGACCATAAGATATAATGAGAAAACAAACAGTATCAACGAACACTCTTGAGAGGAGCTCAAAAATCCTATAAATCCTTCCGAAAGCTCCAACTTCCCAGTTACAAGAGAAGTATTCAGCCCCCTTGTTCCCTTGGGGACAGAATTTCAGATCTTGATCCTAAGATAATACATCAAATTAATTGAAATACATTGAACTGCAATATTTTAATCGTCATTGTATCACTGCCAGCAAATGAGATCTTACACGAGAGAGAACCATGATCTTTCATTGAAGTCGCAAATATACATTAAATATAACTGTAAAAACACGCCTAAATCATGCAACACTAGTGTATTATAGTTAGCTACCAGTTACCGAAAGAAAAAGGCAAAAAAAATAATTATAACCTATGAAAATGGAATGATATTCATTAGAGTGCTTCAGTTTGAAATACCCGAGAATACAATGAAAGACAATTGTACATTTGCTCTTGCATTCTCAAAAAGAAAAAAAGACACCAGTAGCTATTAAAGGTCACTCCACAGCAGACGAAGAAGAATTCTCCAAGGCGAAGGAAGTTTCATCAATCAACGTCCAAGAAGAGGCAACGGTAGCAGCAAAAGCTGACCTGATTTTCTTACGACCCCATCAGAAGTTTGCTTGCTTCAACCTGTAAAAAACAAGGAACTTTAATTTCATACGACAATAAGGACTCAACCATAAAATACATACTAACGATATTAGCAAAGAATAAATTCAAATTTGAATGCATGGATGAGAAACTAATAAAAGGACCTAGAAAACCGAGCTTTGTACCTGAGCTAAGTTAATTCTGAATTTTGAATATCGCCTTCGTTTGATAACCGGTGGTACGCTGAGGAAACATTTACCTCTAACGCATAGTACAGTTTATTCGAAAACAATATTTCAAAACTGATAAAACAGATGACTGGTTCATAAAAAAGCAACTGAGCTGCAGAACAAATACTAGCCTACGTTTTTGGCATGTGTATGGACATTTCTTATACGCTCAAGATCTCATAAATCCTGTACTTACTTTGAAGTGTGCTCATCACAGAATTCCCTGTATTGAACTTCATAATAAAAAAGGAATATCAATACTGCAATCAGTATAAAGTGTGTACAGTACCTCGCAACAGTTTAGGATACATGTAAAAACTTCAAATACTTCTAGTTAATGCACGTTCATGAAATTGTTCGTATATTTGAAGTAATGCACCGAACTCCTAAAATTTTTATGACCTTCAGATCATTTTCTAAATATCACATAATCTGCAATAATACAGGCACGTGTTTCGAAGAAATACTTAAGTAATACTAAGATAATCGTGCGCGGAAAAATAACAAACGAACCAAGAAAACTGGAACATAAGCGATTGAGCTCGAACACGAATTCATCCTAAAAATAACACCATGTAAGGGAAATACCTAGTGGTCTACCTACTTCAAAATTAGAGACAGACAACACATTCTTTGGAAAGCTGATACCACATACTAAGAACCGGGTGACCACATACCGGGCAACCGCAAAAAATGTACTCTTTTTCATAATGTTGTAAGTTAGTAATTATTAAAGCTAAAACGCTCAAATAAATTCTATTGCAAGGAGCGAAACAAATGTCATTTGGTATCCTAGATTCGAACAATGAGTGGGAAGATACGTAAAAATTACATTTAGATATGGTTTTCTATCTCAAGATCTCCTTAACGATTCATACTGCATAGGTCAATTATTTCTTGGCCAGCTACGTCATCTGATTCGATACATTTATACAAATTTCTCTGGGGGTTAGTAAAAGATCAAAATATTTCGAGCTGCGCCATCGAATATCTCTCAACTGAGAAACGCGAGTTCAGGAGTCATTCCATGCATGTGGCATAATATATGTAATACGAAATGTTAGCAATAGTATAAGTGTGGTGATTTCGATTGTTAAAAATAGAATGAAATAATTTTTTTACGTTGTTCTTTACTCTGAAATTAATTTCAACCATCTAGCTTTAATAGTTAACAAATTAGAGCATCATAAAAAGTGTATACTTTTTGCAATCATTCAGTTTTAAAAACTATCATTAGCATGCCCTCCTTAGACAGACATCACAAATCCTAGTCCTAGTGAGAAATGTCATCGCACTTGACCGAAAAAAACACGTGCCTAATTTGAAGTGAATAAATGGGAAAATTCATGAAAAATCCCAATTTGATATTGCTTATATAAAAATTTCGAAGCTTAAGATTGCAGACGCTACGATAGCATGATACGGCCACATTTTTTCTACAAGTTTTGTAGATGAGAATTTATCGTAAACAATTTCATATAAAGATGACATAGAATCTAATAAAACAGTCAACCGATGTGTAAAAGCGTGAAATGAAGGACGGATGAATAATTTGTATGTCAGACAAACAAAACAATGTTTTTGCGAACAATTTTAGACAGACGTTTTTTCTATCAAACGAGATTTTTTCTGGTAAATGGACCGACGGATTCCTCTTACGTCACATCCCAGGCATTTTACGAATAACCTTTAACTGGACATTCTGAGGATAACTTGTGTTCGACCATGATTTGCACGAAGGCGAGTCAAGAATTGAGAAAACTTTGAACACATTAATAGACAGTTGAATAAACGAATTTAAACATCATAAGGAATATACTTTTACTAGACCAAGTCAATTGTAATGAGCCTAAGTAGGAATCAAACTAACTTTTTTAACAAGTCATCTGAAATTAACAGTCCTAAAAAGAGTTGGCTCATAAGGCTTTAATGTGACGAGCTAACGAAAAAACTCTGTCATCCACAGAGAAAACGAAGCTCAATGGCAATCGTTGTGCGTCTAGAGGCAGTCCCAGTCTTGGAAATTCACTATAAACGAGTTTTTCCCATAAATTGACATCCTGACGTGAAGGGAAAATTTTGAGGGCGTTGTATGAACTCGTCATGTTTATAAATAGTGACTACAATTGAGCAACTATATGAGCCGACATATTTTTTTTAATTGTATTTCAAGTGATAAATGCCCCTACCTTATTGCCCGTAGAGTGATCTCTCTAATAACTCTTCAGTCCCAACCCTCAGACATCTATCTCCGAACAGACATTGAACATCTTTATCTTTTATCCTACTCGGAGTGAGCGCCTGAGGGAGTAACGGGCCGTCGAGGAAACAAATAGGAGAAAAGGCAGGATGAGTTTAATAGTTTGTACTTAGACATTTAAATATTTTGACGTCGAGTATTGGCATAATGACATCTTGCCGGCAGAGCCCGGTAAGTGAAAATTTGTCGTGCATGCACTTCTCGTTAATGCGTGTATTGTTTGAGCCCCATCCTGTCCGCAGACAGGATGGTTGACTACTTCTTCGTTTGCTCTGCTGTTGACTAAGTTGAGTTTTTGAGGTGACGTTAGTTCTTAGTGGAGATGCTGACTTTGGAAGCGCTTGGTAGAGAGTCCGTGTCAGAGCGCTGCAGCCACCTTATATTGGGCGGTTGGCTGGGCTCTGCTGCCTGAGCGGGACATCTCACTCGTCGACGTCGTACTTCCGGTCTTAACGCAAACCTAGCCTCGTCGCTGGATTCACTTCCATTATCCTGTTTGATCATTGGTCGATGAAAACTAGCCTCGTCGGAGTATTCGTTTGTAGTGAAGCCATGCGATTCACTACAGAAGCTCTTCCGCTGTTATTCGAAAGAAAAGGGCGGAACAATTCAAATTCGTGGGTGTGACGATAGTTTGATGAAACGTGGTATTTCGAGCTCCATCAGTTGAACGTTGTCTTGACTGCATGACTATTGTGCGTTGTCGACTCGAGTACTAAGGTGCTACCAGTAACGCGTGTCCGGTGATGTTAGTTGAATGTGTGCTTTCTTAGTTAGAAAGCCGCTTCCTTAGTTAGGAAATCGTATACGCAACCGTGTATCCTGCGTGAGATACGGCATAGTGTGTTGAAAGAGCAGCTCTGTGTAGAAATCGCGTATGGTGCGCGTAAAGGAGCGCAGTGTCAGATCGTAACGCTGACATCTGAGCGGGAGCTGAATACATGTAGGTTTTCACACACGAAGAGGCGATGATGCGGAAGAGCGAATTATGGCTGAGATGAATACAAAGAGAAGCTGATGATGTTGGAGTTAAACGAAATGAGGTAGATTGAAAACACTATATGCCGAGAAGTACGTACGCTTGGCATGATGACTCGTGCTGCCCGTACGAATATTATCACTGTCACGTCATTGCTCTTTTCTCCATTGGTTTGATCTGGGGTCACCAGTTATAGTGATCTCTCTAATAACTCTTCAGTCCCAACCCTCAAACATCTCTTATCTCCGAGCAGAGATTGAATATCTTTATCTTTTATCTCTTACTCGGAGTGAGCGCCTGAGGGAGTAAGGGACCGTCGAGGAACCCAATAGGGGAAAAGGCAATTAAAGACAGGCTGAGTTGAATGGTTTGTACTTCAGCATTTGAATATTCTATCTGTTATTGTTTCTTCGTTCTTTGCCGCGCACCTCTTGACGTCAAGTACTGGTGTACTGACATCTTGCCGGCAGAGCGCGGGACGCAATGAGTTAGAGCACGTGCATTTCTTGTTAGTGCGTAGGTTGTTTGAGCCCCATCCTGTCCGCAGACAGGATAGCTGATTTATTTTTCGTTCGCTCGGTTGTTGGCTGTGTACTTTCTTCAGGTGATGAGAGTTCTTGTGGAAATGTTAACATTGGAAGCGCTTGGCAGAGTCCATGACAAGCTATGGACAGTCAATAGAAAAATAATATCGACACACGACAACAATATTAAACAGAGACGTGTTTCGAGTTTCGCACAGGGATAGGTTGAGTTTATAACAAACGACCTAAACTCTTAGAGATGAAAAACTGATTGGAATTTGGTGCGAAGGCATTCTATCGAGCCCAATAACCTCTTTTGCCTTTATTCTGCATAAATTGAGACAGACTCAGCCACAAGCTAATCAAACAATGACGCAGTCGAGAACTTGAATAATTTTAATTCAGACATATAATTTCCTCAAGCTCTCAAGAAACGAGCGACGACGTAACTATTAAAATTAGGTACATTTACTTACCTTAAGTATGAAAAACGATGGCAACTATTACCGGCAGAGTTAGTAGGCGATGCAAAGTGGACTAATATCGGCAGCAATCGAAGCTCATTCCGACTACTGAAAGGAACTTACTTTAGAGAAGTAGAAATGGAGAAACTACAGGAAATGGTTTCATGCGTAGGAAAGTCATGCAATAATATAGAGTAGTGACCAAATGTGTCTGGCTATATGGGAACTGTAATTCTAAATATGCTTAAGTGACTAAAACTACGAGATAACAATCAATGCTCATTGGCTTAAAACTAACAGGGAAACATTAAGGACAAATGAGCGAATATTACTGAACTCTCGATGACTGATGGTTTCAACAGACCGAAGTTTTGAGCATACAGAAATTTTGAAGGAATGATACTGCTCCGACCTTAGTTAAAGTACTTGAACCCTTTGAAGTCTGGTGGCACACATTATACCTCCTGGTGGCACACACTTTATAACTCTGAAGGTCATGTTTAATGCTTGGTGGTACGGAAAGCATTCCACTTTTCAAAATTGAGATTATGCGCTGCTCAGTAGCTCAAAATTTGTGCATCCATCATGAATGTAAGGAAATATCCCTATGAATCTACACATTTTTGAGTATGTTGTACATTTGTTTTCATCAAAAGTATGAGCCTGAAAGGGTTAACTGAGCTACTGCATAGAGCACCTTTAAATGTAAAATAATTGGAACAGTTAAAAATCAAACGGATAAAACAATGGTAGAATGGCAAGGGCTCGAATACAAGACTACAAAAAGCTAAGAAATATAACCGTGTGTACGACAGCTCTCGAAAATGGGCCAGAAGTTAAAATAAGCAAACAGTTTTGTGGTCGGATAACAGTCGATACAGGGCTTGGACAAAAATATGGAAACACTTCGTGAAATGCATGCCTGAAAAGAAATATTTTGTCTAGTGAAATGTATCAATGGCACTGGTTTTCTCGCCTACTGACGCCATCTAAAAAGCGCCGTAAATACGCTGCGCAGATCAGTCGTTGGCGAGGCACTGTTCCGTGAAGTTGTAATTGCATCACGTCAAAGCAAACAGACTCCGAACGTTGTTGGAGCACGTATGATGGGAGCTTTCGTAAACAATATTGCCAAGGTGTTTAGTGTTTCCAAAAGTTCTATCGAAGATTTACTCCGCATACTTGAAATGCCTAAAACATCATCCTCCAAATCAGAACGCGGGCGAAAGAGTGTGTGGAGTGACCGTGACAGACGATCATTAAGAAGGGTTGTGGCGAAAAAGACTACAGGCAAAAGTTGTTGTTGAAATGAATGTCTTGCGCACAAACCTGAAAATACTAAAACAATAAGAAATGAGTTCGATAAGCAGTGTATTTCTGGCTGAGCTGTAATTCAAAAACCATTCATTAGTAATAATAGCCGTAACAGGAGAAAGTGGTGTTTAAGTTACAAAACCTGGACTCTAAATTAGTGGCAGACAATAATATAGTCGGATGAGTCTTCTTTCACACTGTAACTCACTTCTGGCCGAGTTTACGTCTGGCGAATGCCATCCCAAGCTTATAATACAGACTGCTTGTTGCCATAAGTGAAACATGGAGAAGGTTCTGTGATGCTTTGAGTAGTAATATCGTGGTTTACTGTGAGCCCATGATAACTCTGGGGACATTACTGCCAAGAACTATGTGAACATTTTAGTCAATCAAGTCCATCTCATGGTACAAACTTTATTCCCCAATGGTGATGGTGTCTTCCAAGATGACAAAGCCTCTCGTCACACAGCTCGCATTGTCCAGGAGTGATTTTCTGATCTCGAGGATAATTTGTTACATCTCCCTGGCCCACCATAATTACCAGACCTCAATATTATTGAACAGTTGTGGTTTACAGTGCAGAGGGAAGGGCCTAATCGCTAGCCACAGCCATTATCGTTATTTGCACAGTTTTGCAGGAAGAAGGATACAAGATTCTCTTGGCAAGCATACAAGAACTGCATTTATCCATTCCAAGAAGAGTGTCAGTTGTTTAGCAGGAAAACTTTTTTAACCATTTCCATATTTTGGTCCAACCCCTGTATGCATGACCTTTTCAAATCTTATGGAGCAAAAAGATCATGATGAAGAAACTTCGGAAGAAATAAACTTCGTGCATTTCATATTGGGACAAAATCAGCAATAAACTCCACCTGGTAAAAGCTCAAGAATAGTACAGTTGAACCTCGATTTAACGGACACACTTTCCCCCTATTAGACCATTAACTCGAGCATAATTTTGTATTGTTTATAAACTTTTTTCTAATTTGATATCATTTGAAGATTTGTGAATAAAATACAGGGTGCGGCAACACAACGTTGCATTCGAAATCCGTTGCATCGGCAAGTGCACAAAAGACGGGGAAAAATAAAAGGTACAAAGATTTCCCAAGTACGTACATGACCTCGATTCAACATTATGTATAAGTAGCCTGCATCATACCATAAGTAATTCGTTCAGACTTCGACAATGGTAGCTAAAACGTTTGAAAAATCACTGAAATATAATTAATAATTTCGTTCTCAAAATTGAACTAAAATAGGAAGAATTTATTACTATTGAACCTTTAAAGATTCACCTGTGGATTAGGTTAATTCAAAAAATATCACGATGATTATTGAGTACACGCCCATGAAAACTAGAACAAAGGTCAGCTCTACCGTCATAGAAAACATTAGGTCCTGGTCTAGAAAGCATAGAATACTTTTCGTTCTTATTTAATTCTTCAATAGTAATTAATATATTATAAAAAGTCCAACTATGCCGGGTATCATAAAGAAATGACATTATTATACGTGCGAAATTTAAAAATAAATTTTAAATCTTATTGTTGATACAACTGATAAATATTTAAACATTTAATTCACAACCATTGCCATTCTTTTCTTAATGCAATAGCTCAAATTCTGTTTTCTTTAACGTGTCTCCGACTTCTTTCCACACATAATTGTATCCTTTTTCTCATTCCAACAGAAACGTTTTTACTGAATCTGAATTTCCTTTCAGTCAATTAACTTCATTCAAAATCCTTTTCCTCAAATAGGGTGTGTTTACTGGTGGCAAACACTATATCACTCTTTTAAAATCCCCATTAAAAAAATCCCAACGTGTTCAGTCCAGAGATCTGTGCAACCGTTCAATCAGATGGTTCAGTACAATACGATTACTAAAAATATTATTTAGCATTTCCCAACACAAATTCCGTGAGCTGGAGCGCTATCCTGCGTCCACTACAGCCTGCTAAATCTGTTCCCATGAGTTCGATGGGGTTTTGGAATTACGCTTTCGGTAAGCATGTTCAGGTAAACATTTCTAGTCAAATTATTCTTGCAAAACAAAGAACCCACACATTCTCACCCAAACAGACACTTTCTCCTTAGATACGTCCCAATTAAAGTTAAATTATCACTGGTCCCCGGATACTCAAAGAAACAGCCGAAGTAATTAACGAACCATTAGCAAACCTCTACATTCGATCGCTTGAAACTGGGATAGTTCTGGAGGATTAGAAGCACGCAAATGTCACTTCTATTTTCAAAAAGGGGAACAAACAAACACTAAATGACTATCGTCCAATCAGTCAAACATTTGTCACCAGAAAAACAGTAGAAAGACAACTCAAAGTCCGTATAACAAAGCACCTAATGACCAAAATCAGATTACTGATACTCAGAACGTATTCAGGGAAAACGTAGCTGTCTCACAAACCTCCTCGAATTCTTTGGAGAAGTCAACCGCATATACGACCGTACAAAAGCCGTAGACCTTGTATATCTCGACTTTCAAAAAGCCTTCGACAAACTTCCCCCCGAAAAGCTCATGACCAAAGTGAAAGCGCATGGAATACTAGGCAACTACTCCCGATGGATATGAAACTTTCACTGGTCGCACTCAACGAGTGATGATTCACGATCAAGCCAGTGATTTGACGCACGTAACATCAGGAGTCTTCCAAGGAAGTGTTTTAAATCCGCTCCTCTTCATCAACTACATCAACGACCTTGATGTAAGAATCATCAGTAAAATTAACAAATTCGCCGATGACACGGAACTCAGTCACAAAGCATTTACCGAAAAGGACAGAGTAACTATCCAATCAGACCTCAACCGTCTTCTACAATAGACCAAAACTTGGGAAACGAGTTCCAACATTGATAAATGTTCAGTAATGTACGCTGGTGCAGAGAACCGGAATTTCCAACATATGATGAATGACATACCCAATGAAGCAGTACGGTAACAAAGAGATGTAGGTATCATTATCACTGAAAATCTCAAACATAACAAGTAGAAAAAAGCGCCAGAAACGCGAGCAGGATTATGGTTTCATTGCACGGAAATTTGAATCCAAGCCAAAGAACATAAATCACCGCAATATAAAGAGCTAGTCTGACCACATTTGGAATATGCAGGGCAACTCTGGTATCCTACCCTACGAAGGGATTTCATTAAAATAAAATAAAAACTCAACGTCGAGCAACGAAAATGATTCCCAAACTCCGCAATCTCAGTTACGAAAGACGCCTTCGACAGCTAGAACTTATCTCCTTAGAATAAAGAAAACTGCGAGGGCTACTCATTTAGGCCTTCAAGTACTTCAACGGCCTTAACGATGTTGCTCTGGAAGAGCTTTTCGAAAGAGACGGTAACGTGCAAACTAGAAATAACGGCCTAACTCTAAAAACAAACTTCAAGACATCCCAAGCTATGAAGTTCTTTCGCGTTAAAATTGCTTCAACTTAGAACCAGCTGCCCGAAAACATCGAATGGGAAAAAGGGGAGACAAGCCCACCCAACTACAAAACCAAATCCGCATAATTACCTTTCATTTGTTTCCCCATGTATATTTAACGTTCATTGCGTGATGTGAATGTTTATGTATACCCGTAGGTACTGCTGTCCTATCATCTATGATACTATGCATAGAATACCTACCACTTAAGGATTTTATGATAAGGCATTTTTAAAAACCAATGATGTTACATTTCTTATGTACCAACTTTATTGGAAATATACGTTTTTGTTTTTTGTTTGTTTCTGCTGGCACTATGAAGATATTCAAAAATCGTCGCGACAAATATTGGATTAGGAATCCCCATTATAACGCACTAATTCTATGTCTCTAACTCCCAGGGTCAGTGTAAAATTGATACATGTGCGTGACTAAAATGTCTGTAGGTGAGTGAAGTGTGTATATGTGACTGAATTGGCTTACGTGATTAGGGTGTACGTGCGTGATTAATGCTTTTACTTAAGACGGCATGGGACTTGGGTATCAACATAAGAATGGGCCCAACGGCTAGTTTCTAATGCCATATTCTATTTTATCCTAAATTAACTGCATACCACACCAGATCCTTTACTAGAGGAGCGGAATGGGAAAAAGGGGAGACAAGCCCACCCAACTACAAAACCAAATCCGCATAATTACCTTACATGGGTTGCTGATTCTGCGCTACATATCTACTGTTGAGAATGTAAAGTGAATTGACGAGGACAGACATCATTAGCATAGTACCTCTGCAGTGAAGCTCACAATTCCTACGTATACCCTGAGGGGAGGAGAGTCCTTAAGATACACTAAAGCACAACCCCATCACTGCTTCTCCTTCGGAAGTGTTCTCACTATCAGAGCTATTCTCTTACAGGGAGCTAACACAGACTCTCTCGTTACACACAAGTCGTTTGGAAAAGCTTGGCCATGGGCTTACGCCCAAGAAATAGAAAGTTACGAAAAAATGATGAAAGACAATCTCTTGCTGAGCACTCTTCTGGTGGCGTCAAATATAGAAGGGAACCACACGCTATTCTGTTGACTGAGTGGCCCCTTAGTCATCCCTATGTAACGTGCTAAATTCGTATAATCCATCATAAACAAAAACCAATATAGTGCCTGAGAGAACAGAGTTAACTGGAAGAATATCTTCCCAACAGAATTGGTCTTTGTTCAAGATGTTCAAATCAACAGAATTTTAGAATTTTTTCGAAAAACATAATAGAATAGGTTTTAAAAAATCTCCAAGGAGACATTTTGATTTCAAACAGTTTATCGAGTTAATCAAAGGCATCAACTTACTGAAAGTGTTAAAACATTTCAAATGTTGCTACTTCGAGACTCTTCGTTTGCATTTTGGAGACTAGAAACACAGTATCGACTTTCTCCACAGACATAACTTTAAAATAAAAGTATAAATAATATTTTTTATAAGTGACTTAAAGTTCAGTTCAGAAGGTGAATAGCAATGAACACTAGAAAGTGAGAACATAATTATGAGCATAGCCATGCTAGCATATACTGTTTACGTTCCTCAAAAACTTTCGAGTTATAATTAAATTCTGAGCGCTATCTTGGTGAATGCAGTGACCATTCAAGCTAAAAACACGTGAAGAAACACTCGTAAGCAGGTCCCATACCAGCCACTAATACTGAAGTGTCCTTAAAAACCGATGTCTAGTTCAGAATGAAGCAACTGCTCGTTTCTGAAGGAAACTGCCTTGCACTTCTCTCCCGTAGGTATGATGCAATAGAGTGCAAATAGAAAGTAAATTCCGCAAGGTATTAGCCTAAGAACGTAAAACTGCAACTCAATCTTCTTCCAACTTATAACTTCAAGCGTCTCATAACTTGGATAAAAAAAAATCAAATGTCACAAAATTATACTGTGAGTGCAAAAACAAATTTACTACACATATTGGTCAACAATTTTATAAATGATAGAAAACAAAAGGAAATTTGGACATACTAAGAATTGGAACATATACGGCAAATTGCCGAGTTGATTGCTCGAGCAAAGGTCAAGTTTGAAATTCCATTAAAATGTAAGTAAAGAAACAGGCTTCCCAATCTACCAAATAGGAAAGCGTCAAAAAACGTGAATAATTTTTAATAGTTCTTTTTAAAGGTTACAGCATAGAGAAAAATAACAATGAAGAAATGCTGCTATAAATAATACAATACTTGCCAACAAATTTTCACGCCAAAACATTATCTTACGTTCGGACGACAATCTGAAGCAGCTATAAGTGAGATAACACTAAGTACTTCGCTCAGCTTCTAACTTTCGAGTCAGTATCATTGTTTATGTTGTTAAAGAAGATGACCTTGGAGACCTCACTAAGATCGATAGAAATACTGAATCCCATTTTTCACGATTGAAACCCAAACGCATGAAATATTTTCTTGATGCCGGTTGAAGAGTGAGGGTGGCGGGAGTCTTCTTGGTGACTGGGAGGCGGTACTTGGACAGCTCCGCTCGACTGCTCAGTAAGCTGCGAGTGAACAGATACACATCAATACCTACATTTTTTCAAAATTCTCGTATTCCTTAGCTTATTTTGAAATAATTATATTGCACAGCGGAAATAAAAATAATTTGGAGCTAAGTCGTACATAATTCGCCCATCAGATATCCACAAAACATGCATTACTTTACTAGACTAAGCAATAGGCTGAGATGATATTCTATTCACACAAGGAAGAAGACAGTTGCTGGAACGAAAACCAAGACCTATTCATCACAACCCATTTTTAACCAAGAAATTTGAATAAATTCAGGTAAACTGTAATTATAGGATTTTCGCAGCATATATTAGTAATACTTGAGATTTCAATGCCGCCAATGGCAAGTATAATCAGAGTTAATTTAATGTGTGTGGACTCATTTTTTTCGTATATTATGTTTGATTAAAACGAAATACATACAATCTCATAACGTATTTTATAAAATTTTGAAGTAGTTTTTCTTTTGATTTCCGCAATTTGGTTGCAGTATACATGTTAGTGGTAGAGAAACTGAGCCACTATGATGTTTTAGCTTCAAATGACCCATTGTGAAATTGTTTAAAGCGCGAATGCGACGCGTTTACTTTATCTAAGCTTTCAGTTAGGAAGCGGCAAAATTAATTTTTAATTAAAATGAACGAAGTTGACACTCAGCAAAGGATATAGAAGTCTAAAAAGGACGAAAATTATTTTTGCAGCCACTACACGAAGTTCCCAACATATGTGGAATGTAAGTAGGGACGGATTGGAGAGGAATATAACAATAGGGAATTAGAATTCCAGTATCTAATTAATTAACAAGAAATAGAGTACAGCTAATACGGCCTAATGGTTGACTACATAGAATGCTACAACTAAAAGAAAAAGGGTGACAAGTGAACAAATCTGGAGACTCAAAAAGTTTCAGTTGATCAATCGTTGATCGTTAGTTCTTTTAAACGACAGAGTTTTCACTTTTTGCAATTGGTTGATATCTGGCTGTGTGTTCAAGATGATTCTCGAAGCCAGCATTGCACGGGTGAAGAATGAAATTTATGATCTACTTTTTAAACTTTAACGTTCAAAAATTCTTCAATCCATGTTAGGAGCTAAATTTCGGCGATGAATGACGAGCGAGCCATATAAATTGTCCGCAAACGATAGAAAAAGATGGTAGCCAAAGGGTACTTAACTAAAAGAATACGGTAGATGCAGTAAAACTTCCTAATCAAGCTGTTCGGTCACAATCATGTATGGCAACAGGAATGAGCACAGTAGTCCATTCCTTGATTCTTACCCAAATGGCATGGTGTAATGCATGCTTGGTCATAATAGCCATGCAAAGGCGAACATTAACGTATTGAAAAAGCACACTTCATAGCTGGTTAGGCATCGTCAAATATATTGCCGTATTAAGCTTGTTCATTTGCCCAATTTACAGAATAGCATCAATTGTTTTCAAGCATCTCATCATGGAAATTATGTTTAAGCACCTCACAGTGGGGTAAATAAGATAATCTCGCCAAACACAGGTCATACGCTCACGCAGGTGCAGTCCTGGCTCGATTTAAGCTTCAAGGTGTTGCTTGTTCCTTGCTAGCCTAATTCTCAACTTCATATTCACATAACGGCACCACATTT
Organism: Trinorchestia longiramus; assembly: GCA_006783055.1. Lineage (NCBI taxonomy): Eukaryota > Metazoa > Arthropoda > Malacostraca > Amphipoda > Talitridae > Trinorchestia > Trinorchestia longiramus. Next base: position 108,958 of record VCRD01000799.1, on the reverse strand, counting down.
AATTATCGGTACCAATGCAGAAGACAAATCTTCCTTTGCATCAGTGAACAATTTATGTCGAGCAAGCTAACTGACTGCAATTTAAGTGCTCTGGAGTTTGTTCTTGTCGGTTGCTTCCCATGATATCTAGAGGCCAAGTTTTAGGTCATCCCTTCTTCAGTAAACATGGCCTGCATCATTCAGAAGAGCTGCCTACCTCAGTTAACTCTCTTGTGGTGACATGGTCTCTTTTTATTAAATGTGTTTAATTGTTCAGCATTTAGCTTTATAGGTCGACCAGAGAAATGAGTCCGCAGGCTTGAACTCTTCCCGCAACGTGAGAACAATTTCCGCGTCATTCGTTATTAATGCAGCAGTCTACTTACACACCACAAACCTTCTCAGCAACTTCACTACAATAATGACCTACAACAGTCACAGGAAAAATAGAACTATGAAGTAAAAGAAACACGTTACAAACGTTCTTCAAGGTCAATCTTAAATCAATTTACATTTATAATATAAAGCATTTTGTATTTGACAAGAAGAAATTAGTATAGATTAGTTCCCTCTCTTTTTAAGCGTTTCCACACCTAAGAATTTAAACGTAGAATTGACAGCTTCAAGCATTATGAAAAAAACGCTAATTTCTAAGGAGACAGGGTTGCCACACAATTAAAAACAAAATTCAAGAACATTCCACGGACAAACGTTGAAAAATCAAGGACATAAACTTACAGTAAACCAGCTCTAATAAACATTAATATGCCTGCCAATATGACTTTACTAGTTCTTATAAAATCAAAATTGACCAAGTTTGGTAGCAGGTAATTAGGAAAATTGTCACTTCAGCATTCAGATCTACATAAATTTCTAATTTTTTGTTGTCTCTACCAGCCAGTTGCCCAATTAGTAATATATACACGACAGTACACCAATATATTAAATCACCGACTTTCTACATGTATTGTTAAGCTATTATTTGCAAAACGAAGTATTAAATTCAGTATTTTTGAATACAAGATAAAATAGGGACCATCATTTCGACCATGCATAGTTCATTGAAATGGCTATAATAAGAAAAATTGGCCATATAAAATGTAACTGATTGGATGGGGCATGGCTATTTTCAGGACAAATAATTCAAGAAGAAAGCATTTTTTTTCACGGTCATTTCGAGATTTTCGAAGACGTGTGACGATCATGAAAGAATACTAACAAAGAAATTAGAATAAGCTGCAAAAAAGTTATTAAATACAGGAAAGCCACTAAGTAATCTATTATACACATTGAACACGTAGGCAGTAGCGTCGCATGTCTCTTGCAATGTGCAGTAGTGCCAAGATGTGACATTGACAATTATGATTGCTGCGTAAACCCGATATTTGTGCATTGATCTCAATTTAAGGCTTTGGGTAAATATGGCTTCTCTGACCTACAAGTAATTGCTACTATTTAAAAATGAAAAATTGAGTAACCACGTACTCTCCAGTCAAAATTTAGCTTTGGCTTTTGCGTTTGCAAGTTTTCTAAGCCATCAGAAAAAAAGCATGCAAAGAATGGGAATAACACAATATCCAGTGATGCATTAATACACGTACATCAAGAAATTTTCATTCAGAGAAATTCCTAGTAGACCTTAATCAATTTATGATCCTAACATATTAATCGAACCAATTGAAGAGTAATAACTTCTCCATTACCAACGAAAAATTGTAACCGTTCATACAGGTCGACGTGTTGTGTTGTTGCTTAATGTAGATTTCAAAATTTCGTCGCTATTTTCGACGAATGAATGATGGTTCTGCCCATAAACTGCATTAACTTGATTTATGAGGATTTTATTTCAATGTTTCAAAAATCCAACGTGCGAATTCGACTAGGTTTCGCAATTGTATTCATCAATGTTTTTATCCTTCCCGCTTACACCAGTGGGAAAATTCACTCGTGTTTTTAAAGTTATTCCAGCAAGTGGTTAGCGATTAATAACATAACGTAACTTCTGTTAGTTGCATCAATCTAGGCTGGACCTCATCTAGGCTGGTTTTATCGCCGATACTCATTTTGCGCAGAAATTGATGGAGACTTGTTCATAAGCATTAATAGAGCTTAACTATATTTTTCACAAGTAACGCTCTTTGTTCAGTTAGTTCAAAAACTCACGCACGCAATAACCATGCAACACGATACTTACTCGGGACAATTGACTACAAATACTCCCAATGTTTAAAAGTTCCATGAAGCCATCACTTTGACCAAAAGATATATGTTAAAATCAAGAGCTGACTTTGGACTTTCCATCTCTCTCAATGACTTATGATGAAAATATTTAACCAAGCCTTTAACATAATTGTGTACAAACAATTTTTGTTTCATTAGCCGGAATTAACATGCTTCCTAAAATATTTCAACTGAAGCATAACTTGCATGCCTTCACGCGGATGTTTATACTGTGGATCCCAGTTTCAACTCTTAGTTCTGAACACGTTTAAAAAATGAGGAAGTGTAAACTCATTTGATCACATCATCCGGTGATTAACGCACTAAATGATTTTAACTTTCGAATGCAAAATCAATTTTTAGTTAGTGATTACTAACTACGGTTAGGGCGATTTAGTGAGCTGACCGTAGACCCACAATGGAAGAGATGGCTGATAAACTGAAGTTGAAGCTCTAAAGCTGTTGTAGATTTTACCTGAAAATTCAATCATCGCAGTGAAAGAATCCAAGATCACAAAGTCGATCAAATGTGAATAAAATGTTGACTCTTTAATTCGAAAGGTATCGTACATCATGAATTTGCTACAAGGGAACACAGTCAGCGAGGGTTACTTTAAAACTGTCCTTTGGTATTTGAGTGAAAACGTACGGAAGAAAAGGCCTGTACTCGAGCGAGAATAAAATGGGGTCCTTTATTGCAACGCTTCGGCCCATCGAGCGTTCTCGGTTACGGGATTGTACGCCAAATTTCAAATTTTTGTATTTTCGAAACCCGTATTCTCCTCACACAGTCTGTACCGACTTTTAACCTGTTTTCTAAACTGAAATTTTAACTGAAAGGAAACAAATCGGACTCAATGAAAGATATTCAGGTAAGTAAGTGGAGAAGGTTCATTCAGAACACCATTATTTCAAGGAGTATCTCTCGAAGTAGACACACAGTTAGGGTCTGTTTTCAGTCAGTAGGGGTCTTTTGTTTTCATGATCTCAATATTTTCGAAGCTGCATTTTCAGTTCACGATATAATTCGTGTGAACTAACTGAACATTTTCACGCATACTTTTTCACAAAAATTGACACCCACGCACCCAACTTCCGAACCTTGCCCGTTTGAATGAAGGAAGTTCAGCGAAATTTTTTATGACAATCCATCTATTCTGCCAATTCTCTCATTATTTGAAACAGATTTTTGCCAAAACAGTTAACTAAATCGCTCTTAATAGACTAGTGTGTGATCCGTCCACAAGATCAAAATGCTCATTATCGAATCACGAAAATCTGCTGCGGGCGGTAGTTTGAAGGAATGCTTCAATATATGCAGGACAAATCTCACAAGCAGCGTTGACAGCCATACCCCTCCATTAAATGCAGAGTGAATGAAGTAGAAAAAAATCTTTTCCAACCACAAGATATTCCATTTCAATGGCCTGAGAATGCACAAATAAAGAAACCTAACAAAGCATGAGCAATGTCTTGTAGAATAAAAATATTTAGTTCAAATAGTACTAATCATTTCGAAATGAGTTTTCGTTTCTACATACATTTTTACACTTAAAAACAATGACACCGACGAAATCATATTATTAACCCTAGTTAAAAGGATAACTTCCATTGATTGAAATCAAAATTCTACTCCCTATTGACATACAATAGTACGTCCATTACCAACAATTTTTTTAATACAAGACACTTCTAACACAACCGTCAGACGTTGAACGAAAACATCTGATCTACGACCAGGCGGAGCAAAGAAGTTTATACTAGCGGCGGTTACGACGTAATTGAAACCAGTGTTGGTAGCAATTAAAACAGCGTGCAAATAGGCATTCACTTTACAAAATTGATTACTTGAGTTAAGCACGTGTATCAGAGTCCCCACTAATATGCACTGTATATAATATATACATTTAAATCTACTATTTTTAGGACCGTCATTTAGAAGCGTTTTGAATGACTTGATTAGTTTATGTATAGTACCTTTTGCACTCCATTTGTCGCCACATTGTGAAGTTTGATTAATTCTACTTAGGGTAAGCTGATTGACAAATGCTCTTATCTCTTCGGTGAGAGACTTATTTGCGCCCTGTTCAACAATGAAAACACACTGTTCACTACCAAGTCAACCTCTCTAGAAAATCCCGTTTCTTGACAAATGCTTAAAATTGTGGTAATGTACACATAGCATAATCGACATTATACGAAATAACACTTGATGATATTTCACTTCATGTCGCTTTTCTTTCACCGTTCTACGTCAACTATTTAAGAGTTAAATTTTTCTACGTCACATGGTATTTCTCGTCACCCTCACTGATGAATTAGGAAGAAACGAATGAAAGAGCGATCGGCAGTTGCCTGCAGTGCAGAGCGAGAATGCCCTTTCAATATTAAAACTTTATGTCAAAATTGACACATCTAGAATATTTGTATTCTTCCTTTGAAGTACGCAACTGATTATACCGGAATTTAAGACACTGTTTCAGAACGTTGGACCTCTTAACAAAAATACAATTAAATTCACAGGTTAGTTTTGAAGTACTGGGGCATACTACCGACACGAACGTGGATTTCACGTGATATCCATCAGTTCAACATCGCGAGATATTGAGTGATTACGAGCATGCAGTTCGAGGCAAGTTTGAAAAATTTGACAATATTGTCTTGCTCTTGTGAAAGCGTGAGTCTTAATTTAAAAGCCGATGAACTTGAATTTGATGATTCTGTTCAACCAAACAAAACGAGTAACTGATTCCAATGACAATTTGAATGTAAAAGAAGAAGGTAGGTCATTTTCGGAAAACCATTCTATCGAGTTTCACAGTGAGTCGAGTCAATTTTTGCTGATAATTAAACACTACAGTAGTTCATAAGAAAAATTACACTTAGAATACTGAATTTGAGAAAGCGTTCCACTGCTGGAAATCGAAATAATGCAAGATGAATCGATAAGTTGAGATAATAAGAATGCAGAAAACAAGGTATAGACCAATGATAGAAAACGTGCGAGTCTTAGCATGCGTAAAATCACATTTAGTATGGGTTCTTATGACCCAGATATACGAGTTGCTAATATCGTTTAATTACTTAAAAGTAATTAATATGTTTGAATTTTAAATATTCTCTTCGAAGTCATGGCACACGCAAAGATCCTTGTCTGACCTTCCAAAGCGATAGAAATAAAAATAATTTAAATTTAATGAGTGGTGGTAGTAGTGATAATGTATAGTGATGCATAGTAATGTGTAATGATGTGTGAAGGTGTAAGGATGTGTGAAGGTGAATGGGTTCGTGGGAAACGCTCAACTGAGCCACAGGGCCATTAAAACCCAACCATCGCGCTCGCAAAACAAACAACAGCACGCTATTATGCAGTGTAAGCAGTTCCGAACGCCTACCAGCTGAAATATGATCTGCGATCGCCCCGAAACCGTGAAAAAACATCGGGTAAGAAGCCAACGGTCAAATGAACACAGTAAATCTTTAAAGTAAGATCAAGTACGCAAGGAGGAGCTAAAAGTCAGGAGGCGTGTTCCTAGAAAACACCAACGGATTATATAAGCAGCAGTCGGAAAATCAAGGGAGGTCAAAAAAAGAAAGGGGTTGATCGGGTGAACAACAGTGTGCGAAGCGGCGACGATTCTACAGGGGGCACCTACGAACTAGGAGAAGGCGACCGACTTCAAGGAAGCACCTACGAGCTAGGTTCAGACCACCGACTTCAAGGAAGCAAAAGACGGAATATCACTCGGTGGGAGGTAAGAGTATTTCTAGGATAGGAAACAAATAACATGCCAACAAACAGCATAAACGTAGTAGGGCACCTTTATCAAGGCATGCACTTACGGAGGATTTTTCTCATTTTAGGGAGGAATGTATCATACATTAACTACAAGAACTACAAAACAATTAGAGCTTCTAAAACTACTAGAACTGCTAGAGCAACTACCGCTACGTCTTCTACTACTATTTCTACTACCACTACAACGACTACTACTTCTTGAAGTAACTGGAGCCTTGAAAAGTTCATAAAAACTTGGGAAAGTTTCGCCAATAATTAACTCGGAGAGGCTCAGAATTTCAGCGCCAAGTTGGATTTGATGTCTACGTAATAACTTTGGGATATCAACAACAGGAACCAAGTGGAACTATTAATGATTACAACCTTAAACCAGTGCCCTTTAACTCAGTGGAGGTCGGGAACCAGCGGAAGAAGCACATACATATAGTGTTAACAGAATGGGCCGGCGCCACGACTTAGGGCTCTACAGAGTGTGTTTCGTACGCGCAGTGAACGAAGTGCAACGCAATTGTTCGTGTCATTATTCGAGTGAACTGAGCATTATTGTCAACGAAATTGCCTAATGCGCCTGCAGTTATTATTAATTCATGAAAGTGTACTTGGTTAAGCATTAAGAGTGAGATTAAGTGATAGGATTGGAGTGATCTTCAGTGAATTTTGACATGTTCGCTTGTATTTAGGATGTGTCGTTAGATGGAACAGTGTTTCAATTCCGCAACCACTCGGAATTGTATGATCTAAATAATTATTGTGAGTGGAATTGGGTGGTTTGAGGAGATTCCATAACAAATTTACGTGTTTTTCCGTGTGTTTTCTCAGTAAATATTAAGCTTATTAATGGTGTTTATTCCCTTCTTGTGTTGGCCTCATTGACATATCATATATCATTTATGTCAGGGGGTTAGGATTCCCCCAATTTGCGATGTCCTTCTCTCACTATGAAAAATTCATTGGATTTCAAATAACGTAAAATGTGTATGCAATACAGTCACCTTGTAAGAATTCAATTAACTCTCATAATTAAAACATATTATGCAGTAACCGTGTAGAAAGAGCACGTAACGCCACAAATGAAACCGTACACCAATACGGAATAGATCACAATACATGATATACAAATATTAGGGGTACCGGAAAGTTGTCCTGATAACTGTTAAGAATAATAATTGAAAGAAACATTTCTGAAATATCTTCATTGTTCAACAAAAGTCACCATCATTAGATTTAACTTTGTATATCTAATTGGGAGCTTTTTAATACCCTTTTAAAAAAATTAACATCGTTGGAAATAAAGAAATTAAACTCCGCTTCAACCTCGTGAACATCTGTGAACCTTTTTCCGCTGGTGAAATGCTCTAAAGAAGGAAATAAGTGAATATCTGATGGAGCAAGGTCTGGCGAGTATGGTGAATGAAGACCTTCCCAACCAAAGGTCTTTATTTTTCTTGAGTTTGATTGGCAGAATGGGGTCTAGCGTTATCGTGTTGCAAAATGACTCCTTTCCTGTTCACTATCGCTGAACATTTTTTATGCAACGATGCATTTAGACGTTCGAGTTGATGACAGTAAAGATCTGCAGTCACAGTTTTTCCTTGCTCCGATGACTCAATGTTGAAGAAAATAGAAGGAAAGAAAAGAGGACAGGACTTTCCAGTACTCCTAATAATTGGTATAGTCAAATTGTGAATATTGTATGCTTCTAAGGAGAAATATCGTAGATTAACACTAAAACAAGCACAAATCTCGTTCTGAAAAATCAGAGATAGTACTCACGTTACCACGACGTGCTCCAGTTAAAGCCATCTATTTCTCAAAGCAAATACAACACAAATATACTGTTTTATACTCAATGGATGCCCAAATTTTGTTTATATCAAGCATAAATATGATTACGCACGGGAGAAGCTTTCCAGTTCCACGTCTTGAAGTGCAGCAGTTGCTAGCACACTAGCATTAGGCCTAGACGTGTCTAAAAACCTTCGTATATGTGTTGAAGGTACATCACTCTACAAACTACCAAGAAACACAATAGAAATAGGGTAGAACATAATCGTGAACACGTGCTTAACAGGAATTTTATATAAAACAATTAACAATAAAAATTTCCCTCAGCAACAAATGCCAAGTCTACCTGAAGTTTGACGCACCTTGTTTGCTCACGCTTTTTCAAAGAAGAAATAGTCATAACAAAACTCAATAAAAGATACGTATTCCTTCCTCCAATTATTCAAGCTTGTAACATGTATTGCTGTTTTTTACCAGGTTTCAGATACATGTTATGGCCGTACAATGGATTACATAGTGCACTTACTATAATATCAGTATGTAGTAGGTCATTTAACATGCGGATTTGATTTTAAATTTTAGCTTATTTTCGGCGTTCCAGTCTTTTATGGCCCTTAATTGTTGCAATACACCCTTCTAATGCTACCAAGTGTTCAAATGATCCACAACATGAATCGAGTAAACATTTAATAATACCAATAAACAGATTTTTCAACTTAACATAGTAAATCGATAGATAATAGTTTATCTTTCTTGCTTGACTAAAACAAAAAATTGCAATTCACCAATTTACATTTTTCTCAAGGTTTAAATAATAAAACAGTAATATAATACTCTATCCTACAATCAACACAGCCTCCATGTTAAGCAAATCCAATCGTAATTCACAATGCGTACCATGTCACATTTAGCATGCTTCTTAACACGTTGACTCCGAAGTGGTACGTATGTGTACCACTTAGGTTAGGTTCTGTAATTTTTTCAGATCCTTCTAGTGACTATGCGTACAAAGTGAAGTTTTACACCAATCAGGTAATCGGAGTCAACGTGTTAACACGTGACTACAGCTCTAACGGATTCAATTTTCTTTCGGGTCTAATCACCACACTAAACGATCAGAACTTTCATTCGTTCAAACTTCTTCCTACACTAATATTAAGACATATTCTTTGTACTTCCCCGACCTATTTCTATACACTGTTTTCCTTTCACTTTTATACCTAACTCCATCATCCATCAACTTTCAGAATACATGGTCTTCTGTAGTCAATAGATCTCACTTCCGTCATCCTAAAAAAAGATCCCAGTCCTTTAAACACAGTACTTCTTTCAACAGTCTCTCTTCCGTCCTTTTGACCCTTCTTCGACTTGTTGCGCAATGTATTTTGTTTTTAATATATTTTTATCGTTTCTTTTTGAATAAAATGTTTTTCAACAGTTTTAAACCTTTGCACGTTACGTTTGCATTACATGCTTTCCTTTAAATTCGGCATATCGTTACGAAAAATTACATACCTTATCGAAGTTCTAAGCAGCACAATGAGTTACACTGAAGTTTTGAGAAAATAGAATAACATAAAAAACCTTGTCTTCACAAAATTTCATGTATTTTGAAATACTCAAAAAAAAATCATACTTCAAAATTTAGTTTACACTTGTCAAGTAATTTCAGTTCGGTGCGTCATGAACAGCACAACGACTAAAAATTCATAACTTTTTCGAAAGAAACTCTATGGTTTTAATTAAAAGCCATTAGCTACTTCTTGTGCCTCTTACTCTACAATAACGCGCAGCATGGCCAGGACCACTACAGCCTCCAGCAAAATAAATTTAACTCACCTAATTATTTCTATAATTGAGGAAAGTGAATTGCTACAGGAGAAAATGAAGATCGAAAAAAATTATAGGCTAAAGGGGTATAACAGGTCAATTGAAACAAGTATTAGGCAAAGAGGACAGAGCAGCACTCGCGACGTACATTTCGAAAGGATCGAACAAAATAAATCACGAACATTCATCAACAAGTTTACACTCGTCTCTGTAATTGCACTCGTCTTTAAGTTTTCGTAGTTTGCACTCGTCTCTGTAATGTGGTTGAGAAGTGAATACGGTGGGCCTAATGCGGCAATTCAAGCTTGAATTCAAATTCAGCATAAAATCGATAATTAACGGTTTAACTAGCATACTTCCGGGCGAAAATCTCATTTTTAAAAAATTTAATGATCTACGATTGCACTAACAATTCAGAGAATTTTTGCAGAAATTTAAACGGGCCATACAGGCGATAATGACAAATTTACTGAGAGAATCAGAAGTCGTTACTAATTTGCACTAGAAGGAACCATTCAGAGATACTTCAAAAAATTTGTTTAGAGCTGCAACAACGATGATGTAATAAACTGGATTCGTAAGGCAAAATACTGTTATCTGAAAAGAATAGCATTTAGAGTATTGTTCAAAGCTCAATGCAACATGAACGGTTTACCTCAAATACAATAGAAGAAGTACGGTATTTAGAAGACAGTTTTATAGCTCAGAAGCAGTGAAAATAGTACTGATAATACTTCGGCTTCTTTACAGCAATCTTAAATTCCCGTGGACACACCGAGGTTTATCACCAAAATCCCAGTCAAAATGAGTTAATGTTCCGGAAGAAACCCATGACCAAACCAAACTTAACGGTCCGCCAAAAATCCCGACTTCGTCAGTTAAACTAAAACAAAGTGTCATAATAAATTAATTTGAATAATTTGAGATAAGCTTTTGCAGAATATCCGCTAGGTAACGCGAAAAAAAATTCGCGCAACCTCACAGCGGAAAACGAGCTTTGAGCAGATCCTGCTACAGCCTTCGAGCGCAATCATAACATTATTCCAGGGTTACGCAGTGTTCTCAGAGCTTCACTTGCATTTTTTTGCGAAACTAATCCTGTGAAGTCATTGAAAATTTACTACCAAATCGGGGCTTTGTCTGAGAAGGCTGAAGTAAAACCACCCATCAAAAGCTGCCGAAATCAAAGTATGACATTTGTTTGATTTGTGCCGTCACCAACTATCCTGCTCATTGATGGAGCCAGATCAATCAACATGGAACACTGATATGATTGCTATCACAATGTTACCCCAGTCATGACCTCTTCCACGTAGCGGACCTCACCAGACCAGAGTTCCTGCTTCCTCAGACTTGTGTCATTGTGCCTAGTACTACAATCAAAGTTCAACGCAAAAATTCGAGCTAATGTAGAACTTAATATTTTATTTTCTACTCGGATGAAATCACTCGGACAAATAGCACAACTGTAAATTCTATTTACCGTATGAAAAGTACATAGCTAACTGAAAACTCAGAATAAAGATGGGATAATTTTTAATGAAACGGATACATTAAAATACAGTAATACAGGGTGACAAAATACGGGAACTTTTTTACAATCCAATAAAACCGAGAGTGATGACAGGAAAATATTTCATTCATAGTAATTGAAACCTTAAAACATGCCATTTAAGAAAAACAGTGATGGAATTTTCATTATTTAAAAATTACGTCTCGTAGATGGCGTCCTCCTGTACGAATGCATTCTTGAAATATGCTGCTGAGATTCCTCCTCCCCCACAGGGGATGACAGTCACTGTCACAGCGAACCGTTACGTGAAGATGTTACAATTCTTCGTTTCACCAGAATTGAAGAATTTTCCACAACTCTGGATGCGTTAAAACAGAGAATTCAGGATAAAATACGCAGTATCCCAGCTGAGAAGCTGCAGCGGTCAATGAGGAATCTCAAGAGCAGATTTCAAGAATGCATTCCTACGGGACGTAATTTTTAAATAATGAAAATTCCATCACTGTTTCTTCAATGACACGTTTTGAGGTTTAAATTACTATGAATGAAATATTTTTCTTCTATCACTCTTGGTTTTACTGCATTGTTTAAAAGTTCGTTTTTTTTCGTGTCACCCTGTACCCTCGGCGTGATTTCCTTCTCGCAAACCTTCTCCGTCATGGTACCGATTTCGTGATCACACTTTACTGTAGCCATTTAGACCGAATGCTGTCGGTAAACAGATCAAGAAAGCGGTGTCTCTTAAATTATACTGAAAACAAGTTCAATACATCCATTTTTATAGCACAAGCAATTTTAAGAATAGAATATGGCAACAGTAACGAGCCATCTAGTCTATTTTTGGGTTGCTAGCCAAGTCTCAAAAGGCAATAGTGGAAGTAGGAAAGAAACGAAAGTGAAAAGTATGGGTATGAAGATTAATGGCACGAACGACACCTCAAATTCTTGTTATCTTTCATGCACCTATGAAGCGGTGAATTGAAAGCCATTGAACGTTTAATTAATGGAGCTGTTCGGGTGTAGGCAATACGGACGTTAATATTAAATTCCAGAGCTCACGTGACGTAACTACGTTTTATATAAGTACCAGCGTACCTACTTTCTTGAATACAGAAAATTCATTGATATTTTCGTCGTTTTCATAATTACATGTTTCATTATATAATTCATACATTTATCACGATAACAGATATTAATATAAATATAAAATATTAATATAACTACCATTCCTCATTCTGAATACTGCATGTATCGACATTATTGTTCGTAGATTTCACAGTTGTTTCTAATACAACGTTTCTTCGTTGAGTGTTTTCACTGTCACGTAGCACAGCCGGCACGTGATAGCGCGAGGAAAACGGCATCAATATATTATCTCATCTACTGTACATGGACTGGTGTCCAAAACTAGAGTAAGAAACTAATTTTTTCCTTCCTGTGTTTATCTTACAGAAAAAAACATTTTTAGGCGAGAATAAAATTTTGAAAATAATAAACTAGACCCCGTAGCATATTTTTGATGGAATAGCGTAAATTTTTCCTTCTACTGCCTTTAACATGCATACAATTTCACAAATATCTGCCAGAAACTGATAGCTGTTGCCCAGCAAAACAAGTCTGACAACGACGCGACACATTGTAAGTTCATCAATCTCATTTTGAGAGATCTAGGCTCATTCTTCGCACGTAACAGCTAGCAAATCCTACAAAATGATCGGTGGATGACGATGTGAAGCAACTGATCTCGCTAATGGCCAATCTACGTTTAGTTTCCAGGAAGATATCGACCACATGTCCCAGAAGACGAGCATTATCATCCGTGAGTAGAAATCTGGGTTCACAGCACCTCAAAACAGCTGAGCATGGAATGTCAATACCTCGGTATGACACCTAGTAAAAACTTCGTCAGTTCACAAGTAGAACTTCATGAAGAGCTGTTCGAGTGGTTGTCACTCGAACTTGCCATCACTATCATTTCTCGCCTCCAAAAAGCATTATTGCCTATATATTGGTCTCGTTTCACAATGTTATAGGACCTATATCGTATTCTCAGTTTTCACCAGATGCAACACCATAGATTTCTTCCATGCATATACAAGGTACTGACTATAAAACTCTCTGTTCAAGTCACATATACAATGTGCGCTTCGATACTACTTTTACAGTGGCTACTGAAAGCTCAGATAGTTCCTGTGGAATGCGAAGCCGGTGTCGTTTTGCCCGTACAGCCAAATAACGGTCCTGCCTGTCTCTCTCTCTCTCTCTGCCTGATGTCACCCTTGGTCGTCTTTGTCCTGGTCTTCGTGATGTATCTTTGGACTCTACATATTGTAGACATATTTGAGCAACAACGATGCACATTTGGTGATCGAGGCACATCAGCTCGTAACTGTCCATCTATTATTGTTCACGCCCCCTAATGTAGAGTGAGTGATGGCGGTGTGGGTCCCGGATTAGCATCTTCTGTCACCACCGCACGCACCAACCACGATAGACGAGAACACTAGTTCATCTTCCATTGTGATGGACTCCCTTTATTCGTTCATACTGCAGTCTTCCACGCACCTTCTCCGCCACTCATTTTGTCTGGGTCATATCGTAGCATAACATTCACAATGTAACCTCTGGTGTGGAACTAAAGGCAGTTAATACGAAGTACTATTTCATTGCTAATTTGATATAATCGTCTTTACGGTTGTAAGAAAACAAACACAAGCTTCAGTTTAGTATACGATTGAGCCGGAAAATGTTTATAACGTACTGCAACTCGGTTCTATTAAATTGGACACGAGAAGGATAAATTCATGTTGATCGTTTCAATTTTAGATTCAAGTATAACATGAAATCTTAATATATCTATACTTTGGAGAAACCCTCATTAACGTCACCTCGCGTACATTTCTGAAACATCACTGGTATTCATTACGTAAAACCTTGCTTATTATACTCTACTTACTTCAACAGTTCAGTGTGCATTGAAATTATTCTCCAACAAACCTCACATTCTTTGTGCCTAATGGGCGGTTTTTCCAGTGCCACCTACGAAAACTGCTCATATCTGATGTATTGGGCAACACGAGTTTACAAACTCTCGCCGCGTACTCGTAAATTCGGTCGCGAGCGGGTAATTGGCTTCATTCTTGTTTCGTGAATGGACAATAATCGTTAAGACGTAAGTGAATCGACACAATACGTGAATAACATATAATCGATTGAAAAATAGAACCCAACCCAGGCACGCAAGTTCAAAAAGCGAATGTGAAGTACACTTTGTAAAAAATGCCAAACAAGTTTCAGCAACCTATTCTATAAAAAGAAAAGTCTTAAAAGCCCACATTGCCTTCGCTGTGCATGTCAGGAATCACCCACGCTCATCGAAACCAATTTGAAATACTGGCGCAGCGTTAAGAAACCATGAAAATAAAATCATAAGAATCAATACGGTGAAATCAAAATCATGATGTGACGATCAATTTTCACAAATCATGTGATGTTTCACAAATGTGATGTTTCAACATAATTATTCAAATTATGGTGATAGAACTTAAGTCAGTCCACATATTCAAAAACTCAACCATGAATAATTAAAAAACAAACATTTTTTTCAATTCTTAAATACTTGGCGGATAAAGAATTTTACTCTCCAGTATCACAAGAGAGACCACTTTCTACAACTGATAACAACAATGGCCTCAGAAACATTTCAAAACATAGATTGCCTATCTAATAACCTTTTAACTCTTACAGCAATTTAAGAGTACGAAAAAATACAAGAACGGAATATTTTCACATGTATATAGTGTAGATCAAGACTTGGAAAATTATTATTAAAACTTTTGAAACAACACTCTTCTAAGAACGTGATACACATGTACTGAATTTTTTTATTTATGCATCAATTATGTGCAACAAAAATTGATGGTGCACAAAAGCAAGGTGTTAAAATAATTAAAGTGATGCACAAAGTGTTACTAACGTTAAACTGCTGATTAAATTAACAGTGAAATTTAAATCTAAAAATTATCATGCTCATAATCTTGAAACCAGCACACGCCCAACACCACATTGGGTATGGTGTACTGGCTATTATATAAAAGGCAGCAGTTGATGCACAATAACAGTAATACAGCACGTATTCACAAAAACACAACTAAAGAAAAATTTCGGTACACCAATCACAAATGCAAAAAATATTAAAAAGATTGGAAGATAAGCAGTTACATGTACGTTAAGATGCATGCAAGAGTCACAAGAAATAAAAACAACTTGAACACAGAAAATCACCTACCATTTGGAAGATGTTGGGTTTGAGCTTGACACCAGTTAGTATGAGAAATCAGAGATGAACGCGAGAATATATTGCAGCACGCCGCTCTAATACAGTAATTATTATCAAGCCATCAGAGCATAGTCAGGAGTCAGGTTACACATAAGAGTAACGTCAATATTAGAAAAACTCCGGTACGAAACATACAATAAGTCATTGATTAGCTAGCATTCACGTAACTATTCAAGCAATGGGAAGAAATTCTTACAGCTCTTGATTAATTTTATTCAACGAACAACGGATGTAATTGCATGCCAAAGTACGTACCCTTATAACCAAGCCATTACAATTCGAACATTTGGGTTTTTATTTGAAATGAGTGAATCAGGAGACAGAAATTATGTAGTACTGATAACTTGACTACACTCTTTCCACTTGACATCATAGTTCAAGTTTAAAAATAGTTGTGTACCGATTTGACACTACCTCATGAGTTATATTATTCCAGTCCACTTGAACTAACAACTACTTGAATTACTTGCATGTGTAATTCATACAGAACATTGTTATCCTGATTGTACGTAGGTACGTACTCTCGTAAGATTTTAAATTGTTGGACCAATTTTTGGTACAAATGTTTACCTGAAGTGTATGCAACTTCATACTTTAGACACAGGTTCACTAATGAAGAGTTTTACTTCAAAATATTTTATATCAGAATGAGATGCTCAAGAGAAGGTTACCACAGCAGTTTAAAGGCGGAAGCAGCAACTTTCAAATTTCATTGAGCCCGTATTTGTACTAAAACGTCATATTTGGAAATGGGCCACATACCTCTTTATTGCTGCGAACTGCACAATCTTCAAGAGTCTCAGCAGCTTCAAATTTGCCCTGGCGTCGGTAGAGAGCTCCAAGATTCTTCAGAGTTGTGTTTACCGTGGGAGAATCCACTTTGGCAGCTTTGTGCCAGCCTCCATATTCTCCATACGGACCGGTGGATGAATTGCAGCTTTTCTTATCCTCACTGCTGCTATTTTTATTTTCTTCGCGCTCTTCTGCCACCTGCCAGATAGGTTTGTTGTCTCCTGCACACAGTTCCATGTCCGCATATGTCAGGAATTGGAAGATCCTTCGTCAATTAAACACATTATTATCTTAGATTCATAACTCAGTACACATTCATTTATTTGCATCAGAAATGGTAAGCAGTTTTCAAAACAGTTCTTCAGGGCTCCTGAGTTGGAAGGTGCAAGATTATGTTGTGGTCAAATTAAGCACAGATCTATTTTTCCATTCTGGCATCAAATCTAACCCACACATACAACTTTCTCATATCTAAGCTGCTACATACATACACAATATTGTCTTTGTTATAAAGTAATGTAATGTCTAAAATACGATTGAGTAATAGTCCGTTATCCAAAAATACATCCATAGCATTCGTCTAGAGACGTCGGTTGGTCATTCGAAAATCAGTTTAGTCTGAG
Organism: Trinorchestia longiramus; assembly: GCA_006783055.1. Classification (NCBI taxonomy): domain Eukaryota; kingdom Metazoa; phylum Arthropoda; class Malacostraca; order Amphipoda; family Talitridae; genus Trinorchestia; species Trinorchestia longiramus. Next base: position 92,078 of record VCRD01000799.1, on the reverse strand, counting down.
TAGAGTAGTTCATATCCAACTCTGCAACACGGGATCGAAGTACCCGAGCCCATGTATATACAACTGAACACTTAGTAGCAATTCACAATAGCATAAGACACCAAGCACACCTCACACAAAATTGGGAAGTGAATCATGAATTATACAACTTACCATCAATAGCCCCAAATTCTTTTTCGTGCGCTCGAGTAAGCACTTGTTTGTAAAGAATCTCAGCTTCCTTGTATTTTCCCTGCTTGAGGTACGCTGACGCCAGGTTATTCTTCGTTTTAGCTACATTTGAGTCATCAGGGCCGAGTTTGTTCTCATATATTTCAAGAGCCCGCTGGTAGTACCGTTCCACTTCTTCATACTTTCCCTGGAAAAAGAAAATACATAAATTCATAATCGGAAATTTAATCAAAGAACCTACTTAGATAAGTCATGAAAGACTTCACCAGACTATCAATACATCATATACGAATATACTCTTACACTCCGTTCTACAGATTAGACAAGTAATCACTTCTATAACGTTGTCCAAGGATATTTCCTCTGTGCGCATTATTTGTAGTTGAAAATTTCAAAGTTAGCGCTTCACAACATGGTTAAATTAAACACTGAAATAATCGCAGTTCTATTGTTGAATGAAGTGAGCAAAGTTAAATTTTCCAGGTCCTAAATATGACAGTGAGCTTAATAGGATGCTTGATTCGAAAATGGAAGTCTCCGTCTGCTGTAAATATACCGAGGACTGGTTTCCCATGCAAAATACCTGATGCAATTACAAGGTCAACTACTCAAAGAACTGTACACTTAGTTACTACTTTAGAGATTCAATATGATTTATACGAAAATAGAGCATCTATTAGTAACAGTACTATCAGTCACATTCTTCATCATAACGGATTAAACTCATCCTCTGCAAAGAAAAACCCCTTCTATAAAAAAAGACATGTTACTGCTGGACTTAAATTGGCTGAAGAGTAAGTTTAGAATCCATCAGCATTGTAGGATACTGTGGTGCAGTCCAAAAACGAAAATTTACTTTGTTAATTACCACTGAAAAGCCAGTTTGAAGAAAGAAGAGCTACTTACGATCATAAAAAAACATCCAAACCACAAAGTTTGGATTGCAAAGTATCATCGCTTGGAATGTTTTTGTTTTTGTGAGGCTAGAGCCGTAGAAACATAAGAATACAAATGAACGGAAATGTGCATGAAATATTCGGGAAGAAACCATTCTCAGCTCAATTCTTTTCAGTTTGATAGTGACTGGACGTTTCATCAAGACAACGACCCTCAATATACGTCAAAGCTAATATCTAAGTGGTTAAAGGACAATAATATTGAAGCTTTAGAGTTGGCTAGTCAGTCACCCGACCTTAATCCAATTGCCAAGGTGTATATACAGTAGAAGATTTTTAAGAAGATTTTGAGATTCTACAAAAGGAATCCAAACAATGCAATAACTTCCATTTCTACAAGCAAGAGTGCTCTCGAGTATAATCAAAATGATGCAAGGCACTCATAAAGAACAATACAAACTTTATGCTGTAACATACAATGATAGGTTTGCTACTAAATATTGAATGGATGAATTGATTACTTTCGTATCATCGAATTTTAGTTTTGTTCAATGCGAGCAATGTTGAAGACAACGTCATTAAGCAATATTATTTAGCATAATTGTATTTAACAATTAACATCTTAGTTATTTTCAGCTAAACATAAACTGCTTATAACTGTAAGCAGAGAATATGCAATTCATGATTTGTGTCGGAAATATAAACTAGTTCATTTAATACTCATCAATAAATCAAACAGGTCTTCGTAATGTTTTCAGGTGAGCATGTTCAATTTTGCTGGGACATTTTTCGATATCGAGTTCAAAGCAAGACGGATGATTGACATGGATTTGGGGTATGGCCCTAGTAACTTATTTAGCTATGAAAATAAGATTCCCAACAGAATTTTAGCGTACATTAAACGCAAATTAAGAGTAAATTTGAATGTAGATAACGAAAAACACAAATTATAATGTTGTGAGGTTGAACAGATAAGGGAAATAGGTTATTTATCGACATGCATCACTACGAACAGCTAAATCCGCCACAACGTGAGAAGAACAACGCATGGAGTTGTCAGTCTATTGATAGTATCAGATGGTTGGCTATGACAATAGAAATTAACAATGTTAATTAGTCCAGATGTTTAGTTTTCAGTCAAAAAAAGCATGGAGTACCACATAAAGCGGTTTTTGCTCGTAAAGTATTCGAAAAGTAAAGATTAAATCATGCTATGCTACCATTTAGAAAAATCAGAAACAAGTAAATGATTTTGCTGAGTCGTCGCTATGATCAACTTGAAAATCCCAGTTTGCCAGTAGATTGAACAAATGCAGAAATTTTAAATTAGGAAATGGATGAAGTCTGAAGTGAACATGGCACGTTTGAAATAGGCAAGTTTAAATGCAGACGAGCTTTAACGGACGTTTTAGCAGAATACGAAGCTGTATACCACAAGCAAGAACACATGTACGCCAGTTGATCTTCACAACAGATTGAATGGGGTCTAGTCTTAGATTCTACAGGGTGGCGCATAAGTAACGCACCCTTTTAAAAAATTAATAATAAATAAAGTATTACCGCAATATACACTGGGTATCTGTAGACAGGATACGGCATGGAAATAAATCCCATCGTTATCCCTTTCATAGTTTATTTATTATTAATTTTTTAAAAGGGTGCGTTACTTATGCGCCACCCTGTACCTACCCTATTAATTGAGGGCTCTTGATACAAAAATAAAGAATATCATCCAGTAGAACATTGCAAGGGTAAGCCTATACGAGCTGTTGGACTCAAGGGGGTCCTCACTCTAAATTCCCAACATTTAAAGAATGGTAGTATTCGTGGTTTGTGTGAATTACTTGACGTTTCTCTGCTAAAATAACTATCAAACAATAATTCTGCCTGTATTTGTGAGTTTAACACCACTTCACATGAATCAAATAAAAATAATTTGATCCAATTTAGTCGTAATAACATTTCTTTAAAATTTGCTACTAGACGGTGGGGGAAAAAGTAGTATTTTAGAGACGGGAAATCTAAAGGTCAGACATGGCGATAAATAACTGATCACTTTGCATCGATTGTGTTATTGCAAAATGTTTAGGTTCAATCACAATTTAATTATAATCATTGTTGGTGAATCACACCATAAAAAGAATCGCTGCTGCTGACCGACAATCATCATTATGAATTTGGAACAAAATGGAGTAGCGATCATCGGAAATAAGTACGAAACAAGAGCATACTCGATGAGCTCGATTCTTTATTGCATGAACGAAAGTGGACAAGAGAACATAGATTAGATCACAAAAAAGTGAAAGACCAAGTAAATGGCATCACAACCATAGGAGGGAGAAGATTGCCCACCGTAAATCGCTCCTGTTGATTGGTACAAACATTCCTACTTGATCAATGTTACACTAGCCACAAAAGACAATACGAGGTGTTCCGTACCACAAGAGCGAAGACACCCCAGCTAAAAAATCAGTTTTCTATGGTACCAAAATTGCACAGCCGAGCTTGGTTTAGTAGCTAACCTACAAAATGAAACCAGGAACACATTGATATGTACATAATTATGCTTTGGAAATTTCCATTTTTCAAACTTTGTACTGCGATTATACATACTTGTTTTTGACATCTTCGTCCTTGTGGCACGCAACGCCTCATATATCAAAATTCGACATAAATCCTTCCGAGGTGTGTTCCTAAACTTTTGAACGTAAATCATGGCACCATGCTGCTAATCATTACCCAAGGTCAATTTCCCCATCACGCTTCGTATTGAACCAGTATTCAACATAACGGAATTAAAAATCTGTTCAGCATTGAATGTGATTCGAAATGATGAGCAGTGCTTACATATTCTACCACTGCTCACCATTCAATCACAACCCAACACAGACACAGGCCTCTCGCCTCTTCTCGCATGCAACAGGGAGCAAAGAGGCCTTAAATTCACGTCGCATGGTGATCACTCCCAGAAACTATACGGTTATAGATTCGGCGTCATCCTCTACAACTTTCAAATAAAATTACAGCATCCCTCAAAAACTGAATATTACCTGACGATTAACAACTTATCAAGATAATTTTTTGTGCATTACATCTCGGTAAAAAGGATTTTCAAATAGTCCCAAAAAGATGCTAAGCGTTTGTGGAATCACTTGACAGAGATCAATACTCTAGAACAATACATAGCAACAGCACATTCCACGATGGCTGCACTGAATACCATGCTTCCATTAGTGAAACAAGCATCTGTTGCACAAAATAAGTAGCAACTCGTTGATCAGTGCATCAACACTATACATTGAAGCACAAAACTAGGCAGAAATAGACTAAAATACACTCATACCTGACATACACATTACATACAACTTGAAACGTACATTTTTAAAGGTTGGAAAGACTTTAAACTGAATTTTGCTTTAACCTATTCTCTCCTAGCGGTACCATATGGTACCACATAATTTATCGTAAAATAAACCACTCTCAACTGAAAACAATTGAAGGAAATATATTCTGAACACGTTTGATACTTGCACTGATGTCTCAACCGCAATGCCTAAGCTTGCCAGTGGCAGTTGCATCCTAGTTACATTTCAGGCAAGGACTACTATAACCATATAGTTATAGTAGTCCTTGACTTCAGGGCGTTTCTTTGCGTGACGCATCATTTCAAAACGCGGAGCCGAGATGATGCCGTTCAAAAAGTAAGTTATAGTCACTATCTAAGAACTTTTTTTGCATGTGAGGTGAATGAACATTCATAATAGATGCATGACAACTGTTTTACACATCTTTTTGATAATTACTTTTAAAATTGTAGGTGCAATATCAAATTGAAGTATGCGGTACCGTATGGTACCGCTAGGATAATCCGTGTACAAACTTATCTTTTAAGTTTATTTCACGCGTCCCTCACTATGAATAAAATTTTGGATATGCTAGCAGATAAAAATGACCAGGATATTTATATGGAACCTCTTGACGTTCATGATTTGACAGATAAAGATTCAAGTGATGAAAATTTGGATGAGAATTGTAATGCAGGTAAATTATCACGTGAAGAACTGATGGCTCCTGTAGAGTTGCGTCCTTGCAATAGGGTAATAAGTGATGATCTGCAGGATGAATCTGCCAACCAAATTCAATCAGTAGAGCATAAAACCACTGCAGTTAAACGGCAAAACGTGGCAAAAAATATTTTACGGACAAAAGGGAATAAGTCACGTAGTTGTGGTATTTTTCCTGAATGCAATTACTCGAAATATTCAGATTTTTCACCTGTTGAGCTTTTTGAATTGTTCATCAATGAGGATATTCTGAATCATGTGCAGACTGAAATGACAAAATATGCATTGAAAAAAAATTGCCCTGATGTACAAGTACAAATTGGCGAGTTGAAGATATTCTGAGCCCTTTTATAATTGACTGGGTATAATACTCTTCCCCAAAAACATGTGCATTAGTCAAAGTTGAATGTTTACAACACTGCCGTTGTTAATGCCATGAGACGGGATCAGTTCGACATCATCATGAAATGCTTGCATTTCAATGCTTCTGATGTCTTGGATACATCTGACAAATATATCAAAATGCGACCTCTCATTGTCCACTTGCCGTAAAAGTTTATGGAACACTTTGCACCCTCAAAAAATATATCGCATGATGAAGCCATAGGTCAATATTTTGGAAAACATGGGTGCAAGTAAGGAATAAGAAACAAACCAATACGCTTAGGGTATAAAATGTGGTGCCAAAATACACCTAGCGAATATTTGTGTCCTTTTGACGTTTATCAGGGAAAGACATACAAAGGTGACGAGGAAAAGGAAGGAAAATTTGGTAAATATTCAGTAACTGTTCTGCATCTCCTATCAACTTACACTGTCGAGAAGACTGAACTCCCATATCATTTTTTTTCTTTGATAATTTGTTCACTTCAATGCCATTATTACATGAACTTCGACAAAGGGGCTACAATGGAACAGAAACTCTTCGTGCAAGTCGCCTTGAAAATTGTCCAGTAAAATCTCCTAAGAGTTTTGATACGGTAGAAAGGACCTTATGATGCTGTTACTGGTAAATTAGAGAACACCACCATCAGGATCACGCGTTTGATAATGATATAAGATAATGATAAGATAATGCAATAGTCCCTGCTGCATCCATTCTACTTTGTGAAAATTCAACTAATAATGTTCGTTGTTGGTCAAAGAAGACTGTAAACATTCAAGCGAGCATACCTCAGGTCATTGATGTATATAACCAGTATAAGGGAGGAACTGATCAAATGGATCAGAATATCAATGCATATAGGATTGCTGTCAGAGGTAAAAAGTGGTGGTGGCCACTTCATTTGGCTAATTGATGCAGCAGTGCAAAATGCGTGGCTTCTAGCCAGATGTACTGGTAAAGACATGGATCAGTCAACACTCAGAAGAGAAATTGTGATGGCATATCTTGTAAGATATCAAAATTGTCCAAAAGCCCCAGGAAGAAAGCCTACACTGAAGCCTGGAGAAAAAGATGCACGTTTTAATCTATGTGGGAACTTTATAGAGCCTGTTCCTAATGATGGCAGGCGGAGGTGCGCATTGGAGACCTGCAGTTCTCGTACACGATCGCAATGCTGCAAATGTCTTGTTGGGTTATGCATGCAATGTTTTCGTAAATACCATACAAATTAATTAAAAGTCACATTTAATCTATCTTGAGTAGTTTATTTTATTATTTTTTCACTCTTATTTGGCGTGTTTTTATTTCAGAAGATATTAGCTTTCATAAATGGACAAAATTTTAATCAGGTCATATTTGTACACATATCTTCCTAGCGGTACCATATGGTACCAGCCTGTATTTCACAAAATAAAAGTAATTACAATATATTTTCTTCATAAGTACTTATATTTAGCCTATTCAAGTATAAACTGAGCATAAAAGGTTATTCCAAGGAAATTTTTCTTCTCGGAGAGAAAGGGTTAAGCTAAGTTCATTCAATCGAAAAATTACGAAGCTTCCAGCCATTAATTCACCCCAGTAAATGTATGTATACCACCAAAAAATAACCCCTAATAAACTTGGACGTTATGACAGAAGTAGAAACCGTAGAAAGTTTTATTTATAACAAAAGCACCCATTGCTGTCGACAGTTCGAAGCACAGATACATCTGACAACACTGCAATGCTAAACCCACCCATTTCACAAAACAAATAGAGGTAAAGGCTCAATGTCTACGACACGCTACTAGCAAGAGCTATTTTCAAAACCTTTGACCAAATTCTTCGCCTACTCAATCACAATCAGTAACAATATAATAACTGCTAACTTATACACAACAGGAAGACGAGCATATCTGTGCTGTATTTATAAAAGAATGAGCAATGGGGTACCTCAAAGTCCGATACTATTCGCCACATTTATGTAACCATGCATAACACGAAGGCTCTATGTAAAACATATATTGACGATCAATATGATGATCCAATTATATGTTTTAATCCAAACATCAAAATATGAACATGTACAAACACAACTAGAAAGTACGTTAGTACAGAACTCAATATTCATCACATCAAGCAGTACTGGACTTAACACAACAATACGCACATGCAGGAACAGATACCAGAGACTTATCTTTATTTTCATAAAAGAAAAATATCATGAAAATATATTAAAGTTGGGAACTATTTAACCTTCCATATCTACACTGGGTTATCAATAAAAATCTAATATGAACCTAAACTACGCTTCCTGAACCCTGAATTGGATAGCAACTCACGAATGGACTGAACGGCTCGTTCCTATTGCGTTATTCTATTCTAAATAACACTTCAATCGTGGCAATTACCATGCCTACCAACTGGGTTGCAGAAGTTATGCGGCCGATCACTTGAAATACTTTGCATTCCACAACGTAGAGGAGAGGACCGTTTCACTGTACGCAACGCAGTACTAACTTTTGCTGTACACACCAATTGCAATCAGACGTCAGAAGTGTCCTTAAACCGTATTCTTCTTCCGCGACCTCTTAGAAAGTGTGGATACACCTAAAAATATTGACGCACAAAAATTTAATTTTTCGCTTCAAAAAACGCAGTGGTAACGAGTAACGAGCGAGAAAACCTGAAGATAAACAATGGAATTAGGCCCTCATACCGAAAGGTAAAACGTATGCAGAGTAACCATTGAATGGATGGCTTAAATTATTTCCCTCATTACCTTCCCGTTCATTTCGCAAGTGAAATACATCAAACCATGAAAATTGAAGCAAATATGTAGACACAGGAAAATATTTTTAAACTTTGAAATATGCTGAACCGATCTCATCAACTTTTTTCTTGATTGACTCGTTCACATTCTTTGCGGACGATCCTTGTATATTAGACCAGGCATATAAGAATGCTAATGAAATCAGTTGCATAGGGTTGTTCCGCCATGACCTTGATTTTAATATATAAAAAATTAGAAAAAATTACTGTAACTCTTAAGTTCAATCAGCAGTATTGTCGTTATTTAACTAACACACTTGAAGCTAAAAATTCAGGCAGCAGTCTATGTATGACTAATGAGAGCAATACAAAGGTGATGCATTAGTGTCCCTACATCCAGTATTACACCCTAAACAGGGATGTTCATTTATTTACTTTTCTGCGATTAAGAACAGACAGTGTGCTAATTAATGTTCCGAAGGATTGATAGCTGAGCAGAACATTGGTATCAGATCACCGATGTAGTGGTCAATGCATTACATTACTCGAGTGGACAGTAGACACCATGAGAGTGATTAAGATTTACAAGCGTCTAGTGAGGCGTAACTAGAGAACGTAGGAATAGCCGGAAGTAATGTGATAAAATCATTATCAATTAATATCTATCTATATAACCAATTTATCTGCAACGCTTTGAAGTCGTCCCTAAAATATTTTAAAAGGACATCATCTGATGCAGAAAGTGGTTTTACTATTACTGGCAGCGTACAAACATACAGCCTCTTTCAATTCAAAAGTTCTCTCTAACATATGCAAGCAGCTGTTCCCGCGTGTTGTAACGTTTTGAACAGCACTAAGTTGCTGTACTTTATGTTGTGATAGTCATGATATATGCATAGGTTTTCATATTCCAGGCGATGTATGAAGTATATGTATTGGGTGTGTGTATCTTACAAGGACGAGGTATCATGTGTGAAGCGGCGACGGCGCACCAACTCACATAAATAAACAACAGAGAGGCTAGTGCGAGGGCTGAAGGGAAAACATAAACAGTAGGGTGAGAAGGTCGAAGTGTTGTGCTCGTAGCTAAGAAGAATGTCAAACAAAAGAAATTTATTGAAAGGGACCATGAGACTCGAGAATTAGGCAGTTGTCAACCTGATTGAAGAGTGGGCAGGGGATATTGTAAACGTTTTGAAACCCGGTTCAAACCATTGGATAAATAGGGAGATTGGAAAATGAAATGAAAAGATACGTTGGAGGAGCAAGGCTGACATAAAAGCGGCTGTAAGGGTAGATGCAAGGACTTGGACTGGGGACTTGGGAACTAGATCTCAGCGACGATGTAGGCTCTTGGGACTAGAGCGACATCCAGGTTTAGGCATAGGGGGTTTTAGGGGCACCGTGATCAGAGGGAAAATTAGCGGCATCTTTAAGGTGTTACATCGTGAGTGTTAACATTGTAGCCCATCAACAACGAATCTCCAGTGTAAGGGCAAGTTCTAATATTATTATTCTCAATGCGATCGAGGTTAGCGATAGGGTAGATTTTGTAATCTGATGTGAACGCCCATTGATTTAACTAAATTACTCCGTGTGCACATTTAATCATTCAACTATCAAGTATGCAATTGATCCATTAATAATGCACTATTTAATAGGACATCATGTTGTGATTCATATGCCAAAATGTGGTAGATAACTCACATTTCCCATCTCGTGATATTTAGAATAACATGTATCAAATCTTTTGTGTGTATCATTACCCTCATCTTGCCATTGAAAAGAAGTACTGGGAACACCTTTACCCTGTCATGTATTCAGAGGATTAGAGTCTCTCCAGTGCGATTACGTATGTTCGTTGCATTTAATTATGTTATTACAAGTATTAATTGAAATATAACGGAAGGATAGCATGCAGAAAAACTATGCATTGAAACCAAGATTACGTAAATCATGAGAGAAAATAACTCATCAACAATCAATCATCATGCAATTAAAAGTACACAGAATAAAGTTCACCCTTTTTATATGCATTAAATCAATCAATGATAAATGAATTAGATATTATTATTCATTCACCCTTTTCTAACATGTATCGCCACACCATAACTAAAGCCCTACGGTAATAAAAGGTTTCCCTACATGTACTTTTTTTGGTAGCAGGTAAGAACACTTGTGTCCTATGTTTCTTGGAGGTTTTTTTCTTCTAAGGAGCAGCATCTTTTGTTTGTTTCTTTGGAGTTTTTTCTGTTCCAAGAAACTGGAACAATGTTGTGCATGCAATTGAATTTACGTTCATTATTTGACAAATTCGGGGTAACATGTAGGTATACCAGCTTGGTCGACTGGTGAGCGAGTCTGCTTGCGAGCGGAAACACCCGGGTTCGAATCCCGCTGCAGACATGGTTGACGCGGCTAGAATTACGGCATGGGACTTGGGTAAACAACCGAACAATTATCGAAGTAATTATCCAACCCAAGAATGGGCCCAAAGGTTCGTTCCTATAGCCTCATTCTATTCTATTCTATTTTCTGATTTCGTGTTGAAGTTATGTGTTTTAGGTAAGTCAAGACTATCGGAATTAAATTTTGCGTTGAGAGTGCAAATCTCAGCATTTACAAAATTTTAAGTATGGTTTCATCATTAAATTCATGTGAAAGGGTGAAAGCGCATCATAATGTTAAATTTCTGGGAGTTGTCGGTCAACAAAATTCATCATCTACAAAATTTTTTGTTGCTTCGTCTGGTAAGGAGAGGAGTTAATCATGGTTAAAAGATTTATTTTGCTTCATTGATAAGTGAGAAGGGAATTAGTCGGGGCTGAATTTTTGTGCTTCATTGATAAGTGAGAGGGGAGTTAGAATTTGGATCCATTTCATGTGTTGAATTTCGAAGTCGATTGAAATGCGGCAGGAGAATACCGTAGATTAAAGGAAGTGGTGTTTTAGTTTAGTTACTGCTAACAGAGAAAGAGAACGAGACTGCATAAGCCGTTAGGGATCATATGTCGCTAGAATAATTATTTTAGTGAGGGTCACGCAAAATAAGAAATTTCAGTTGAGCAATTGTCCACAATTTCCACAAATTGAGGGTGATCGAAATTCCGAGAATAGTTGAATTGTCAATCATATGGTGAAAATGTTAGTTTTTTTTAGTTTACTAGGTTTTAGGAGGTTTTCACTCACCAGCGACGCATTTGTGACAATATCATAAGGAATTTGAATTTAACAGTGATATTATAGAATTCTGTGTCCATGTGAACACGAGCAGCAAGATGATCAATGTTTCGACGATGATTTCAGAAATGGAGTTCGATGTAATTACAACAGAATGATAAGTATTGGTGAACGTGGATGGGCGAAAACTAGAATTTTTCTATATGTGATATAACGTGAATATGTTCAATGTGTTAACTACATGAGGCAGGTGAATCAGAATGTAAACCCAGTATGTGATTGAGTGTGTAAGGAGAGCTATGATCGAAATGCACAGAGAAGTCACTAACAACAAGTGTTAGTTTACGTGTAATGCTTAATTAGTGAGTTCTCGCAGACTGGTAAATTCTTGATATGTTTTGATTCTTAAGAAGTCAATAGAGAATTGAGTAATATTATTTTAAAAGTATTTTGTTCGTTCACCCCTTTTCGTGCTCATTAATGACGTAATTTTTGCGACCAAGTATTCAACACCGAAATGGAATGCACAGAAACAATTCATCAAATAACACAGGCAGAATTAAACATATGTTAGACAGGCTATAAGGACAGTGTGGTAGTCCATGATAATATTTATCTTGTGTTGATCATGCGAGTTTTGAGATAACTAAATTTAGTAGATTGCAAAAGTTCTTTGTCGTTTACTTGCTAATCAGATGAAGATTATGGGGAGAAATTTTCGGTTTGAGATGAACTTCATTTAACATTTTGCAAAAATGTCTCATCACATCATATCTAATTCCGTAGTGAGTTGGAGTTGCCGTTTGACTTGGCAAGGAATTTGAATTGCTGCGTGTGTAACAGATATCCCAAACCACACTGACCCGCCTGCAGAAATGAATATTGAAGGACAACCGTCCAAGTAACGAAACCTCTGCAGCTAAAATGTGTTAATGTGTAAAATATGTAACGATTACCGTCGCTCATCTTAAATATGTAAATGAAATGCCAGAAATTATTATATCTAGCGAAGGACCATTATATGCCCGAAGCGAGGATTTTATCATTTTGAACTGACATCGAATATCAATTTTTTAGCATGTTACATAGAGTTACCGTCGGGAGTCGACTGAGCCTAGTGCCGAAGTCTTCATCCGTATAGCTGTACACTAACTGTGTGCACTGTGTATTTCTTGTGCGTAATGATCGAGTTAAGTCTTAGCAAATGCAAAAGACGAAATTCGTGACTGTCATGCACACCATGAATGTAATGTGTGGTGTTGACGAGCATAATTATCCTTAGAAATGCGGAGGACTCTTATGAATTAAATCGTCAGAATATGTAATACTGTTGTCTTAGGTCGAAAACTTACGAGGTCGGAAGACGAAAGTTTCTCGCTATGCCAGGACATCAAGTGTGTCACTGTAACTCTAGAATCGTGAATCAAAATTTGTCATTTGAAATACACGTGCTTTTTTCTTTCTGACTGTTCGTATAACATTCGAGGTTACGTAATTAACTAATTCCGCCTGATCAAGAGCGCTGATCATAAGGCGATGAATATTAATCATTGTTAATTGGACGTTAAAAGTATCAATAAAAGAAAGTTAAACCCCAGCAATGTCAACAAAAACACTACAGCTGTGGCTGCGATTAATTAATAGTTATCATTGCCAATTGAACGCTCGAAGTATCAAAGTATCAATGAAAGATGGATAAATCCCAGCAATGTTAAAAAAAAATATTAAAACATTCAACCATTGGTAATTGAACGCCTTAGTCGTCAATAAAAGATGGAAAAATACCCAACAATGTTGAAAGTAAAATGTAAAAGATGGACAAGATCCCAACAATATTAAAAGAAAATATTATGATATTCAACCATTGTTAATTGAACGTTAAATCGTCATTAAAAGAAGGGATGAAACCCAACAGTGTTGGAAAATAACTATGTATGTTACCAATTTTGAAAACGAAACATCACTGCCGTGTGCTAACGATATTGAGAGCAAATATTATAATCATGTGTGCCAACAATGTCAATATAAAAATAATTTTTTTTACTATGCACGAACAATTACTATGCGTTGCACCGAGACTACAATAACAATGTTCCCAGTGATTTACAATGTGCTTCGAAATCGAGAGGATAGAAGTTGAATGCGTTGTTACAATTTTAGATATATTCAGTAGACAATAAATGTGTTAAACAGAGATGCGTTATGATGTGTATACATGTATTTTGTCAGGTTAATATAGCAACGTTATGTTGTTTCAAATGTGTATTATGTAACGAACGTGGAATGCAAGGATTAAAACGTGTGAGATGCGTAAACGCAGAGTATAACTTAACATTACTGTGAATAAGGAAAGAATAAGAGTATTAAAAAAGGTAAGAATGCGATAAAACGGATTTTTCCTTGTTATCTACGATATTACAGGAGAAATTTGACTTCGCAAGCTCAAATTTTTTTTCTCCAGGGGACGGCATGTATCGTGATAGTCATGATATATGCATAGGTTATCATATTCCACCCGATGTATGAAGTATATGTATTGGGGGTGTGTTATCTTACAAGTACGAGGTATCATGTGTGAAGCGGCGACGGCGCACCAACTCACAAAAATAAACAGAGAGGCGAGCGCGAGGGCTGAAGGGGCAACATAAACAGTAGGGTGAGAAGGTCGAAATGTTATGCTGTAGCTAAAAGGAATGTCAAACGAAAGAAATTTATCGAAAGGGACCATGAGACTCGAGAATTAGGCAGTCGTCAAGCTGATTGAAGAGTGGGCGGGGGATATCGTAGACGACTTTTTGGCTCTACCGTTGCAATGTGGTGGTGTCATCACAGAAAATAAAATTGGCAGTATACGAAATTCGACCGAGAAATTGCTAGCAAATATGGAGCAACAAGGAAATTCATCATTAAAAACACATCTCTATGTTCCTCCCAATACGGAATTAAACGTTCCTCGAAGACGTGGGAAACAAAAAGTACAAGAATCTTGAACATACCAACAATGGTACATAATGCACTCAACTCTATATTTAAAAAGAGAAACAAGCAGCGTCCAGATACGACAGCATTACTTCGATTCATCAGTACAGTACGCAACTATGCAGCTGCAAGAAACATTTGATACCACAGCAGGGAATTTCCCTATTTTCTGATGTTATGAGTTTATGATTCTCATGTAATATTTTTACATCGGTTTCTTAGTTGTGTTTCTAAGTCCTTCACTGTGAGCATACTAGTGTATTAAAAGGTGTCTTTCCTATTTTAGTAGCAACTAGTGATAGTGACATTTCTATTCTCTAATAACAAGGAAATGTGAAGTCATGCCCGTGTTCAAGAGATTATGTGGCGCTATATTTTAAATATGAAAGCCATGCATTGCCAAGTGGCTAGTACTAGGTATACTACGGTTTAATTTTCTGTTCACCACAAACATCTGAGTAATTTTCGCATTCATAAACAGAGGTGCAGTACATACGTACTTGGTGTTACACTTTCAATACCATACTTGTGCATTGCGAAGTATCTTTCATTAGATATAATGAGTATTTCCATTTTCAGTTTTGCTGTGCTTCGTATGGCTAGAATACACTAGTTATATTGCATCAAGAACTACCCGTGGATCAGTGTTAACAATGATTAGTCTACCACCTTCTCGGTTGATAGTTGTGTCATTGAGTTACCACTCCCGTTTAGCAGCCAGAATATGTTTAAACTAGTCTTTAGTCTAAACTTTACGCATAATTAAGTATAATTATTTCCTGTATCATAAGTTGTATATTTGTCCTAATGATTCATGTCGACCAATGCATTCAAGTTAGTCCACAACTCGTTTTCAGTAGCACGTGTTTTCAGAGGTGACAACTCTATCGTTTGATTATCAATCAAGTGTAGTCGAAATCTTTAGCATAATTATTTGTTTTGTGATAAGTGGCGTATCTGCCCTCAGATCACAGCTTAATTAAAATCAACGTTCGACAACATCGTCATTATTTATCCTCACGGGAACTAGTCGTAGCCCCGGAGAGATAAATTTCAATAGTAATCGTTCAGGACGGTGGTTGGTTAGACACGAAGTGTCCAACCCCCTCCCCCTCCTCCACCCAATAAAAAACATTCATCAAAAAACGCTAATGGTGTCTGATGGTCCCATGGTAGTGCCGTTTCTGAAACCTGGTACGACAATTACTGCAAATGCATACATCAATCAATTAAATGAAATAATACGTGAACTTTCAATAAAGCACCCGACAAACAGACGATCTCTTGCACGACATTACTTGACCATATTTTGCCCCAAAAACGGTACCCAGGCTACAGTAACTGAACTTGGAAATTCGTCATCCACCATATTCACCAGACCTTGCACCAACTGATTCTCACTTTATCCATGCATTTGACAGCTCATTTCAAGAGAAAATCTTCAACTCTGAGGAAGATACAAAACTAACCTTTCATAACCACTTGTTCTCATGAATTTTTTGCTGACGACATAAATAAGTTAACCTGCAATATGGCAAACGTTGTTGATAATGTAGGTGCACACTTCCTGTTTAAAATCGGACATTTTATTCTTAACAACCTGATATTATTTGATGCAGGATTAATCTGATACGACAGTTAGACATAGATCAAAAATACATCAACAGGGATCATGCTCAATAGAAGCCAAAGTTAGTGGCTACAATTAAATACTCGAAGCATTGTTAAGAGGAATGAATACAGCATGCAAATAAACATTCACATAAAATCAAATATTTTGTCTAGGCCCCAGCAACCTAAAGGTCCGTCGTCACTGATGTTATCAGTGAATACATTACAATAAAATTACCATCTGATTTTTTTCATTAAATATGCTTTATACTTTGATTTGCATATGACGTATGGTTCTCTATCATAAATCCAATTTTCTCATATTTTACTTTCACAGTTGCAAAAAGGTTGTCAACAATAACTGGAGTTATTCAGAAACACGCAAATAATCCAGTAATATGAGACGGGCAAAGATGAATGGCTAAAACACAGAAACCATTGATTACTACCCCATTCAGAATTCAGATTAAAAAAATTACCATTTGAGCAATATACATATACAGTAATCCCTCGTTTATCGCTGGTGTTACGTTCTGGGACCACCCGCAATAGGTGAAAATCCACGAAGTAGCATCGTCTTCGGCCGCTCCCTCTGAAGGCGGTCACATAACTGGCTGCTTTCTGCGAGAGAAAAACGTGGTAACGGGAAGTTGCTGTCGCTGCTTCTTTTGTGCGAAGATGGTCTTGTAAGGAGTTATAGCATCGTCGATACCATTGCAGAAGTGCACCTTACTAACCATACCATCGTCCCACTCCTGCAACAGTTGTTGGAGTTATTTGGCTATGTTATACATCGTTGCGAGGTATTCGAGTATAAGACCAGGTTCTTCGACTTCGTCGTGCGCTTGCTGTTGTTATTTTTCCTCTTCTTCGCTTGCTGATTTAGTCATTTCCTCCACGTCATCTGTCAGAGATTTGAAAGTGACAGTCGATCAACTCATTGACATCTTTGCGAGTCATATGGTTGAAGCCTTCTCCTTCTAGCAATGCAGCTAGCTTCACAGCTTTCTGAATTTCCGAGTTACGCACTTCGTCAGCAGCAAATCCCTTGTAGTCGTAAACGACTTCGGGCCACAATTTCTTTTAGCTGTCATTGATCGTGACCGGCTTTATTTCTCTAGGTGCATTTTAAATTATTTGAATGTATGAAACAATCGTGTAGTTACGCCAATACGCCCTCACTGTGAATTTTTCGTGCGTATCCATGGTGTCCAACCAGGTTCGCCACGGCATTTTGTTTGTAGAGGGCCTTGAGAGCACGAATCACGCTTTGATCCATAGGCTGAATCAGTGATTCGTATTTGGTGGCAGGAACTCCACCTGAACACCGTCATTATGGAGACCACTTGCGCAGCCACCAGCATTATCCATCAATCGACGGAATTTAAATTCAAGGCCCTTCTCCGTAAGATCAACTCTATCTTTGGGTATAAAGCATTCGTGAAACCAGTCTGATGTTAGGATTTTCTTGATCCAGGCCTTAGGGTTATGTATCCAGTATATTGGCAAAAGATTCTTGTTTTTGTTCTTCAAAGCCCTAGGGTTCTTTGACTTGTAGATAAACCTTAGCTTCAACATTAAGCCTACAGCATTCCCGCACATGGCCAGGGTAACGAATCTTAGTGCAATTTAAACCCAGAGGCTTCAACTTCTTCCTTGAAAAGAAAAATGCGAGATGGCATTCGCTTCCAAAATAACCGTCTCATCCATATTGAACACTTGCTCAGGAGCATAACCGCCTTCCTCGATAATTTTCTTGAAATCGTTGTTTGCATAATCTTCAGCAGCATGTACATATTGCTAGCCATAAAGACCCGCAATGCACTGAATCCGCAAAACGTAAACCGCGATATGGCGAGGAACTACTGTATAGTACAATAAGATTTAAATGCCACATATTCAATTGACACATCTATTATACTAGAAGCTAGTTTCAAATAAATGGCATCGCTTCAAATTTACAGAATTGTAAAAAAAACTTCACCTATTTTGCTTGAAGTAATTTTTATCTAACATAAAACTGCTACCGATCTAAACGATGAATGTTTTCTGACATTGTACTTCAAGGACTAGTACCAATAGTAAAAAAATTACAAAACTAAACCGCATTCCACCCAATTGAATTTAAGATAGGACTTACGATCATTTCATCCCTTGGCACACCTCTACGCTCATCTTGCGAGATCTGTGAGGTTAGCTGAATGTTAGATACATACTGACAAATTTTAGTCAATCACCACAAGAAGCCAAAACTTTTAATAAAGATAAAGACTAACTTTCAGGCACCAATAGAATTTGATTAAACACTTTTATGCTGTAAGGTAACTCATAATTCAGGAAAAAACGAAACCATCTAATGTAACCCGATCATTTATCATTATTTCATTAAGGAAATTGTAGCTGCTCACTCCACTGAAAAAAAAAATTGTCAGGTCATTTGCTGAATACAGTGTAGAGGCATTAAAAAGCAATAGTTATCACGTCAAACATTATTTATTGTCCCAAAAACATGCCTTCTTCCTCTGAATTCATTTGGTTGACAATTGAATTAAGCAGCAAAATAACCGATTCATGGAGAAGAGCAAGTGGGAAGGAATACATTTATTTTATAATACCTTCTTCTTAGAAAATGATAATGTAAAGAGTGCACAAGTCTCAAATCATCCAAAAACTGATTTTGGTGAGTATGTTATATTATATTTCAAAAAAACTAAAATTAGTTTTTAGAGGGTTACACGTAGAATGATTTAGCGGAATGTATGTTTAACTTTTGGAAGGGAATGTCAGACCCAAGGAATGTCGATTTTTGATGATAGAAAATATGCAGCTTTCCAGGGAACTGAATAATTTTTGCAACATTAGTAACATGTTTATCACAAAGATGACAGGATCGTGGTTGAAATTGCGGGAGAATGACAGATGTTCATTCATTAATCGTGTACTTGTGCCCGAATGTGAAAGGGGAAGAATATTTGAGGTATAAATAAGTTAAAAAGTAGAAGTCCATAACAGTTACTTGTATTCGTACCTTGTGATACTGATACGCAGAACTAATAATAAACTTATCCTGCTGAAAATAACAGCGACAGGTAGACAGATGGTAGGGGGAAAAAATTACTTTCTGATAGATATCATGTACATTGACAATAAATTCAAAGTTAAGATGAGTGAAATATATACAAAAATTAGAAAATGTTTTGGACCATAATGGATATTGAATAGCAAATAGGATTATCTGTTCCTATGAATACTACATATGTATGTATATGTAAGTTCGCCCAGCAAGAGTATCATCAGTCATAGTGATTATCTTAAGATTAAAAATTGATGTAGTTGGGAGATAAAGCAACAGACACTCATGTAGGTCTATTGCATACAATGCATACTTCCCCACAAGAAAGAAAAGTTGAATATAGTAAAATAATGCTTGCTCATTGCTATTAGACCAACAAACACACCCCCATATGAAATGCTGATTTTGCAGTGCACAGATGTTGCCACTGGGGATTTTAATTACACACGAGACAGCGACAGGCACTATTAGATAAATGTAAACATTGACTTTTTGCGTTAGTATCTGAACTGTTTCGATAATAATAGCCCGATAATAATAGCCCATAGCCCGTTTGGCCCATTCTTGGTTCAATACCGAAGTCCCATGTCGTCTAAAAGTAAATCCATCAGTCATGCACGTACACCTTAACCACGTAAGTCAATTTAGTCGTGTGCACACATGTCACTCACGCCTGTGCGTGAGTGACATGTGTGCACACGACTAAATTGACTTACGTGGTTAAGGTGTACGTGCATGACTGATGGATTTACTTTTAGACGGCATGGGACTTCGGTATTGAACCAAGAATGGGCCAAACGGCTCGTTCCTATTGCCTTATTCTATTCTATTCTATTCTAATACAAACAAAAGCATTTTTACTTTTTTATAGAATGTCAATGCCTGTCTGGTGCTGAAAGCACCAAATGTCCTTTAGGTACTTCCTTTGAGGCATAAAAGGTAATTTCAAGTCTCTAAACTTTACAAACTTTAATGATTCAAACTTCGTGTCTATACATACTGCTTCCTTAAGAGATGCTTTTCTCAACAAAAAGAACGAAACCTGATAAAGAAGAACGTATTTTACATAACAGAAATATACAATTGGAGGTACCGAATAAATACAATAATTGAACGCCTGATTGAACGTCTGACTCTGCATCTGACTGGACATCTGACTGGCGTCTAATTGAGCACCTGAGTGAGCGTCTTATTGAGCGTTTGATAAAATGTCCAGTTGAACGCATGGTTGCACGTAAAAGTGAAGTTCAGTTGAACCTCAAGCTATCAATGCCACGTAATTAATTTTATAAATATAAGCAAT
The DNA here is from genome assembly GCA_006783055.1 of Trinorchestia longiramus. NCBI lineage: Eukaryota > Metazoa > Arthropoda > Malacostraca > Amphipoda > Talitridae > Trinorchestia > Trinorchestia longiramus. Next base: position 71,662 of record VCRD01000799.1, on the reverse strand, counting down.
ATTTTGGTAAATATGAACAAGAAGTTATTCAAGTTCTGCAGTTTTAAACTTGTAGTATAAAGATCTTCAAACTAACATTTCATTCATTTTTATAACTAGTAAATCAATTTATACGAATATAAGAATTGTTTTTAGTCGTACTTGATAACACTACAGATTTTGACACCATTGTGTTTGTTATCAAGTGCAACAGATCCCCTTTGGTTCCAGATTGTAGGGGTTACGTTTTGTTCTTATTTTTTTCTGAGCTGTGAAGCCTTTTAAAATGAAAATAATTTTAAAAATGTATAGAATATATTGATGAAATAAAATCCATGAAAGCTGTTCAAACAATGATTACTCACACCAGGGCAAAGGATTCTACAAAAACTAGAACATAATGAAAAGTAAACATGCTCTACGTGCGAAATGAAACCAGTTAAAAGGCAATCCTTCCATAAAGAATAAGCGGTGTCCGAAAAATCTGAACGCTGAAAAATGCTTTGAAACAAGGTATTCAAAAGTAACAGCTAGAGGTACAGGGTGGCGCAAGAGTCACTTTAACATTTTGAACAATTATTGCACGACAACTAATACAGCTATAAAAATTGGTAACATAGAAGAGAAAATCTTGAAGTTTTGTTACTTAAATATATCCTTCATATGTTCTCCATTATTATGTAAACACATGCGTATTCTACATACAGTATTTTCCACGACTTTTTCCAAAATATCTGGAGTTATTCTGTTGATTTCTTCGATGATGTTTTTCAATTCATGGAGAGTATTAGGTATATTGATATAAACCTTCCCTTTAAGGTAAACCCACACGCAGAAATCTGGAAGGGTTAACTCAAGAGACCGTGGTGGCCATGGAATGTCACCAAAACGTGAAATTAAGAGACAAGGAAAGGCAGCTTAGTATTCTCATGGTTTCTCTTGTTGAATGTGGTGTCGCCCCTATCTTGTTGGAACCACAAATTCAGCATATCCAGTTGTGGTAATAATGATTCCTGCATCATTTGTCTGTAGTTGTCTCCTCTCACTGCCACGGTTGCACCATCAACATCCTCGAAGAAGTATGAACCAATAATTTTTACACTCGTTAAGCCACACCTAACAGTAACCTTCTGTGCATGAAGTGGTTGCTCTTGGATTATTATAAGGTTTTCATCAGACCAGAATCGGCAGTTTTGTTTAACATTCCCATTGACATGGAAATGGGCCTCATCAGACATGATTAAGTGTGAGGTAAAAGTCTCATCATTCGTACGGCATAGAAATACACGCACGGTCTTTTTTGTTGATGGTGTGTAAACTTTAGTTAGGATGCGTTGCACAGATCTTCGTAAATTCCTAGTTGATTGGAACGTTGTCTAGTCGACGTTTTTTTAATTAGCTACTACATGAAACACGTTGAATGACATGCATTTTGTACCGATCTCGCTGTCAGAACGTTCTTTGTCTGCTGTTGAGCCGAAATCTTTGCTTGAAACCATTAAAATAATGCAATTTTTGGAAGGCTTTTGTTGATTAAATGTTTTTAAAAGTGCTTTTGTACTGCAAATAATGATCCATTGAGAGAATAATAACTTTCCACTATCTTTGCTTGTTGGTCCTTGCTGTATTTCGTCATTTTTGGGAAATAACTGTAAATTTTGATTACAAATATGCTTCAAACTTGTATCATCGATACAGGATGAAACTTAAAGATTTTCTCTTTCATTTCATATGTAACTAATGATTATAGCTGTACAAGTTGGCGTGTAATAAATGTTCAAAATAGTGAAGTGACTTTGGCGCCACCCTACATTATGGCAAGTCGTCTTATACTAAAAGCAAAGGCAAAAGAAATTACGACAAAGCTTTTTTTGGTAAATTTGAAGTCACTAAGGGATAGTTGTCACATTGAAAGAAATTGCACGACATAAAATACAAGAGCTCATGGAGAGAAGCCAAACTTCTTCAGTGAATGCAATCATGGACCACTTAAATGCTTGTTCTTATGCGTGAAGTGTAAATATTTACGTTTGAATACTAAACTTTTTCATTTCCATTCATCTATAACTGTTAACTTTTTTTCGTTTTATGTTTGTAATTTATATTAAATCTTGTTTATGGTTTCATTCTTAATTTGTATAAAATTCTTTTACTCTAAAATTGTATATTTATTTGCTATATGATACTTCATATTAGTTGGCTGATTTAGTTTTAAAAATTGTTTTTAATAAAAATAATACTTAATTTCTACTGTAGTCACCACAAACAATTTTATTCTACGTGAAATCATAGAAAACGTTCCTTCAAAAATCATGTAAACATGGCCAACCTCTAATTATGATCAAACTAAGTTGTCTGTATATGATCACAATAGGCGGAGTTAACTATGAATAGAAATCAACAAGTGCCCATTGTTATGAAAAAATAAAGTTTAATGATGCATTTATTCAACATTCAGTATGGGTATAACGTCTACACTGACAACAATGAAATATGCAAGGAAACAATTAACAAATAAACAAAAATGCTGCATTCATTCCTCCATTCCATTTATTCACATGCAGATCTGAGTTTGTTACTACAGATTGAATCAGAATCATTTATATGATTTTGCTCCCTCACTGTACCAAACTGCTAGTCACAATGAAGTCTGAGGAACGACATGCGTGTTGAAGAAACACTGAAGTAGGATAAACTTTAGGATGGCTATGGCACCACAGTGCTTGTAAAATACAGGGTATAATTAATAAGTATCGGGTCTAATATTTACGAGCCACTGGGAATTGGTGGAGCCCTCTAAGGGTGGAATCGATGGTGGGAGATGTGACGTAAACTACAACGGATTCAGTTGCCTCTGAGCTTTTGGGGTAAGCAAGGTGCGCCCAAAATGAAAGTATATCTAGTACTGGCGTCAAGGGTCGAGATGCAGCGAACCGTCATGCATCGTAGTGTCATCATATTTGACGATACACTGAACAAATTCGCAACGAAGTTTTGAAATGGTCCATGAGGCTTACAAGGACAACCCCTTGTTCAAAACGCACGTTTAAAAAAACGCCAGGGATTTGTCGTGAACTGTTGAAAAGTTTGGAGACCGATCGAATTTTCAAGGACAGAGTGATAATAGGTGATAAAAAGTAGTTTTTTTGAGCCCGATCCGAATAGCAAAAGCTTAACTGAGTGATGATGGTTTACCATTTTGTAATAATATAATTTAATTTTTACTTTCAAAAACATTAATTCGTTAAAATTTAATCGAATTGCAGGTAAAATCAAACAGCAAAACTGAGCTCAACAACACTGTTTTGACATGCACGGTACAACGAAGGATCAATAAGGTTGCTATTCGCGAAAGAATAGGAGGTGTAGTGATCACAAAATTAAAAAATTGAGAAATGTAAATTTTTGTTCGAACACTATCGGAACACCAGGTGGTTCCCTGGTTAGCACAATTTCAATCCTACTTTAAACTGTTACAGAAGGGTACTGGAACAGAAATGAAACAGATTTCTACTACCATTGTAGAAATAGTGTTTTAGAGGAAGTTGAGATTTTGTTTGAAATCATTCAGACATGGTGAAAAACTTTTTTTTAAATTGGACCTGTTTGAAACGGCACGTTTACCAAACCACTTTTAGTTTGAAACAGCACGTTTGGCCCGCCACGTTTAGAAGCCATACCAGCAGCTTTTCAGCCTCAGTTTCGAGATGGCCACTTCGGCCCCAGACTGGTACAGTTGGAGACTACGTTAGTTTAGTTGAGTCCATTAAATCACAAACCTTGTATAATTACTGATTAACACGCTGACTCCGAAGTGGTACGTATGTGTACCACTGAGGTTAGGTTCTGTAATTTTTTCAGATCCTTCTAGTGACTATGTGTACAAAGTGAAGTTTTACACCAATCAGGCAATCGGAATCAACGTGTTAAATCTGGTTTCAGTGAATTGCCAGAATACTCGTTTTTCTACCGGTTCTCCACAACACAGAATCAGTTGTAAATGTTGAGGTGGTCAAACTAGAGCCAATCAACAACATGAAAACGGTATTTTTCAATATTCTAGTACCTTTCACGTTATACTTATTATATTATATAATGCATTCAAGCTTAAAATGTATTTAAAAAGTTAGAGCAATGAATACCTCAGAGACAAAAGCTGATAAATGAAGCTGCAGTTCATTGTTACGCAAAAGAGAACAGCCCTTTCCAGAGGAGCAAGAACTTGCTTAATCAGACTAGAACTTCAACAATTATAATTATTTAACTATGTTTTTGTGCTGCCACATCTAAGCGTTTCTGAAAAATGGGATGGTTCACAGAAAAGCATACAAAATAAGAGATTAGTATGTTTAGTGACAGCAAGTGACAACAGAATAATTATAAAGCATGAGTATCTATTGGCGCAAAGATCATGTGTGATATGTGCACAAAATATTACTCCTTTGAAACTGTGTATATCAAAATATGAAATTGTCATTTGCACAAAATATTACTCCCGGATTATCAATTTTCCTTATTAAATATGATAACCTCTTAAACTTTAAAACTTCTGCCCTGGAGTAAACAATTGTATCAATGTATCATGAGTGAATACATTTCTAAGTCTTTATTTATCTCCAATAGGTCTGCCAAGCTACATCTCATTGCGTATAAAGCGTCTTGGATATTGAGTTATATCTCTTTTGATCGATCTCTTCAGCTCTAATTGAGAATGATCCCTCTCGTTATATTCTATAGATGGTTCATCAAAGGACTTGAAACAGAAACCAAAAATTAATAGTATTATTACAGACAGCCAGAATTTTTCTTCATTGTAGGACTCGCTCAAAACTTTTCTAACCTCTATTCTTTCTAGTTAAATAACTCAAGATTTTAAGTTGCATCTTGCTCTAAATTATACACTAAATTCAGGGCATTACAGAAGAAATAGTTCAAGATATACTAGTTATCACTTCCCTATCTCGGATTAGCAGGAAAATTCTCTCTAAGGGTGTGTTTGGACAAAATCAACTTTGCAAATTTCAGTGGCATAAATCTTGTACGGGGCTGTTTTTTTTCAACCTCCGACAGGCTATACAAAATAAATTACCATTTGAGTTGTGTGACACCGATTGAAATTTATCGTCAGTTGAGAGAGATATGTAGAGATGGCGCCATGGCCGTGTATAATGTGCGTTCGTTGGAGCAAAAGTTCAGAGAAAGCAGAACGTCGTGTAACAACTAACCAAAACAATATTGGTCTCGCACCAGCCGGTTTGACGACACCATCGAGTAAGAAGAGAAAGTGGTATTGGAGGATGGCCAAATAAGTGAGGAACACATCGTCTCCAACGTTGGTATTTCTGTAGGATCTGTGCACACATCTTGCATGAAAACCTGGAAATGCGAAAACTCTCCACCAGATGGGTGCCACGAATCCTCACAGACGACCACAAGGCTGCGTGAGTGGCATGTTACCAGGCAATGTTAACGCCCGAAGACTGCTTGAATGGGACTTTTTTATATCAATAGTAACAATGGATGCCTTTTTCCAAACTTAAAATGAAGCGCCAGTTAGCTCAATGGAACTACAGACAAACGGCATATGCCACTTAAAATATCAATAAGTCTTCATTCTCGCCTTTGCCAATAGCTCTGTGTGCGACACAGAGGGGCCATCTGTCACGCACTCGCGAGTGCACCCGTATTTTGATGTATCTATCTTTCCAGTCCTTAGAAAAAATATCGGAGGAGTTTAGTAACTTGAATGCACCTCGTACATGAAACATCACTCGAAATGCGTGACTTTATTCAACGTATTTAACAAATTTTTCTCGGAAGTACGTCAGACACTCTGATATTACTTGTTTTATACGTGATTATGAGCACAGAAACCAAATTGTTCATGATTTTCCTTGAACCCTTATTTCAAATTTCTTGGTTTCAGATTGTTTGACCGACTCTCAAAAACAAGCCAAAGGAAGTTATAAACTGAGTAATGTTACCAAAGCAGCCGCAAGACAATTGTACTCATCATATCGCACACGGATTGAAGAACCAGAAGAAAAGAGACTAAAGGAAAATGTGAAAGATCTCAAATTAAATATCTTAGTGGATGGTTTCTCATATAAAGAATCATAAGCACTCTATCGAACATATAACATCAACACGTTTATCTACAGGGAATACAAATCGCGATGATACGAAAAAATTAAGCAAGGATTGAAAGAAAACTTTACCTCAAAAAACAATCACACAAGACAACTGCACACCCATACCCTGCCTCAATACACCAAAAGCCAACAAAAGAATTTTCGGAAAAGTCTTCGAGCGGCAACACGAAGCACGAATTTAAAGAGGCTACATGGAATTCTCGCAGAATCTGCTATTTTCAGAGGAAGAACCCTTTCCAAAGAACAGAAAAAACAAGTGATGTCCTTTAACGAGCAAGATGAAATTAGTCGCTTATGCCCAAACAAGAAAGATTGTTAAAGCATTAGAAATGAATCAAAAGAAACCTGCTTGAAACGCCATATTTATAACAGGGATTACTCCATGCCCAACATTAGGTTTTCAACGTTTGCACGTTTGAGTCGAAAGTGGTGTATCTTATTCGGCTGTCCAGGTATTCATTCTGTTCGTGTTTGAAAACACCATCAGAACCCTAAATTACAAATTGTTGTCATGGGCATAAAAGTTTGACCTGCAAGGTTTTAATGGGGGTATGCGGTGTATGATGTGAAGGAATGCATGATGCATGAATGTAATGACTGCCCAGGTAAGAATGACATCAGCGTTTCTTGAGATCGACATATTTGATGATTTCGACAATATTACCTACCAGAAGTGAGTTCCAACTGGACGAACAAAAATGGAGACAAGTACAAACACTGACGACTTGAGGACAACATTTACAAACTGACGAGATACAGATACATCTCCAGTACTCGGGGATAACAGCTTACAGGTCGTAAATCACCTTTCTGAGACGGACTGTACCGTTGTGGGAGACGTGACCGAGAATTGTTTGTTTTTAGTAAAAGACGAAGTACAGGAATTCCATTGGAAATATTCTCAAGCAGTAGTGCATCCCTTTGTCTTGTACAATAAACAGAATATTACAAGAGTACATGCAGGAGTTACAGAGACTGCATATGCTTTGCTGTATGTACTTCCTCCACATCTGAAGGACAACAATCCTGTTCTAAGGAAAATCCCCATCTTTTTAATGCATGCGCTAGACAATATAATAAATACAATTCCTTTAACTTATGCTATCACAAAACTGACAACTCTTTTGACTGTGAATGGAATTTCTTCGTTACATCACGTGGCATAAACGCCAATGACGAAACTGGTGGGACGGTCTAGAGAGCTGTAGACAAGATAAGCACACAACTACATGGAAATCAAATGCCAACTCCCTCGATGTTTAATTTCGTAACAAACTTTTAAATTTAAATCTCTGTTTATTCATAACAAAATAGTTGCAATGAAAAAAGAATTCCTTGCAGAGCATTACATGAAAGCTATGATTGTCAAAGGTACTTAGCAGAACCACAGATTTGTGCCTGTTAAGCCATTGAGGATACTCCAGATATTCAAGGTGTCCACTGAGCCAATTGGATGTTCGGTATCACATCTGAAATCTAATAACAAGCTGGAAGATGATAGAGGTGAGTGAGGGAGAAATTGTGGGTGCATATGTAGGATGCATTTATGAGAAATAGCTTTGGTTTGCATTAGCAAAAGTTTTCAGCTGAATTTTAAGATTTGCTTATCTGATTTCTCAGGCCCTAAGGAAAGTCTCAATCTATCAATCACCAGGACAATATTTAAATGTAAGATCAGTTTTCCAGGTGTCATATTTGATTGCAGGATGCAGTAATGCCTTGATATACGAGTGTAGTAACATACAAGTTTTTTGACACACGAATTGGATTTCAACAATATTTTGTAGTGATATACGAGTTATGTATTGACATGCATACTAATTAGTCGAAAGGACAGCGAGACGGAGCCGCTTCAGGCAGTGAGCGCGCTTAAAGCAGTGAGTGCGCTTCAAGCAGTGAGCGCACTTCAAGATGATGCCGGTAGATGGCTGAACATCTCGCAACGCCCCCGGCCAGCATCACTCGCGTCAGTTCGTGTTCACCGCCTTCCGAAATCATCTTCAGCGTATCTCTTTAGTTTTACTTGCTGTTATTGTCCTTATTTAATTTTTTACGATAAATCATGGACCTAGAAATTGAGTGTCCATGGTGGTAGTGATAAGAAATAGCACATGATAACGATGGACAAAAATCGTGAAATCATCGAGAAAGATAAATCTGGGGTCGGAGTGATGAACCGTTATGAGCAGAGCACCTCCACAATTCACATGATCCTAAAACAGAAGGATCCCGTCATGAATACAACGCCTTCCACAGGCGTAACTATTCTGTGTGAGTCGAGGACAAATCTCAACGAGATGGAGAAACTTCTGCTGCTGTGGATTGAGGAGAAGCAGCTGGCAAGAGATACCATTACTGAAGCAATTATCAGTAAGAAAGCCAGCATAATTCACGCTGATTTGCGAGAAGGAAGTGGCTGAAGAAAGTGATTCATCCACGTCATTGAAGCCATTCAAAACAAGTCGTAGATGGTTCGAGAACTTTCGAAAGTAGACGGGTATCCTCTGAGTGGTGAGGCATGTGGAGGCTGCGAGCTCTGAAGCAATAGGTTCAGAGAAATTTATTCGGGTATTGGCTTTGCCTGTTGCTGTGGATGGTTACAGCTCCCAAGTATTTAACTGTGATGAGAGTGGATCGTCTTGGAAGAAAATGTCACGGAGGACCTTCATTACGGCTGAAGAAAAGAAGATGCCTGGCCATGAACCCAACGATGGCTCTATGTACAAATGTCAGCGGTGACTGCAGAGTAAAGACACTGTTGCGTACCATTCGCTAAACCTACGAGCTTTCAGGAGTCACAAGGCCATGAAAGAAAAGTCCAAGCCATATGACGAGCTAATGCCAAGACATGGGTTAACAGGCAATTTTCTATTGAGAGGGTAAATCTAGCCTTTGGTCGGGCAGTGGAGAATTATTTATACAAAGAAAAAGTCCTTGAAATGTCCCTGTTCTTGATAATGCCCCCCGGCCACTCCTCCAGCTCTTGAAGATAACAATATTGATGAATTCAAGTTCATTAAGATCCTCTATCCCTCCCCCAATACTATGCCACTTCTCCAGCCCATGGACAATGGACCGATTTCAAGAAGCTCTACATAAAACATTTGTTGAAGAAATGCTTTGAAATCACCGATAACACAACCTAATTTTTTTGAAAATTTTAGGAAGAATCACTATAGTAACATGAATTGCCTTAAAATTATTAATGATTCAGGGCAGGGTGTAACACGCAAAACCTTAAATTTGGCGTAGAAGAAATTGTGCCCTGCTTCTGTTGCTGAAACAGATTCCGCAGGGTTTGAGACGGAGGTCAACCCCGTTAAGCCCCCAGCAGTAGAAGAGATTATCTCTCACGGTAAGTTCATGGGGTTGGAGGTGGATGAATCAGACATTAACCAGCTGGTCGTGGAGCATCAAGAGGAAAACACGACTGACGAGTAAATCGATTTTCGATCCAGAGAGGATGCAACATGCGTGGGTGTTGCAACAGATCGTAAGTGAGGAGGAGGAGAATGCCCAACAAGAGGAAATTACAACGTCAAGGGAAATAAAGAAAGTGTTAACCCAGTGGTAAGATTTTTCTGATTTCATTAGAAAGAAACATCCTAACAAAATGTCTACTGGTCGTACTTCCACTCTCTTCAATGAAACTTGTCTAACGCATATCCGCAACATTTTGAAAAGGAAGACAAAACAATCCTCCTTGGACAGATTGCTATTCAAGAGTTCTGAATCTGTAGCAAGTGAAAATGAAGTAAAAAAGTGAACAGAATAGACAATTTTTTTCAGTTATTTTATTTGGGATTGTTTTAATACAGGAGGTTTTTTTATACACGAAGTAGGTCCAAGAATGAATTAAACTCGTATGTCAAGGCATTACTTGACTTGCAAATGGGTGGGTTTTCGTGCTTGTATCAACTAGTTTTGTTTGATGACAACATATTTAATTATACTTGAAGACCAAATAATCATGTTCTTCATGCATAGTCTACAAACTAATAAAAATGAGTCAGGTATAACTGGCACCACTTAGAATGCAGTATTATGGGAATACAACTTTATGTACTCAAGCACAAAGAGGTTCTCCTAGCGAAGCTGAACAGAGTGATTACACATTCCTCAAGTTTATTGCAAAACTGAATTCTGTTGATATAACACGCTTTTGCACAAATTTAACATCATATAGTATTTGAAGATGTATGAATTCATTAATCCGTTATGCAGTTAAATACGTTGTTTGAAATAGTGATAAAATAAATTCAGAAATGACAGAAATGAAAAACAATGTAGGGCTTTGATGAAGGTGGATCGTGTGAAAATTAGGTAGGCAAAAACAAGTGTGAAAACGATTTAGCAAACAAACCATTTTCCAGGTCTTTAATAACCTTTATCACAAGAGGTTATAAACACAATATAGGAAGTCTTAGGTTTGTATATATTTATTTAAAGGTTATTTGCAGTAAAGAACACTTATGCAATAGAGTTTGCTTCGGAACAGATTATTGGTCGTGTGATTAGTTTTAGCTAAACTTGGTTCAGAAGTGAGCTACTGAAGCTGCTATTCTTGTTTCATCATATACTGTTATGAGATTAGAGTCTACTATTCGTCTTTTGTAATTCCTTTCACTCGTGTTCGAATCCTCATTTTACATTTAATCATTAGTGAGCACCAAGTCGGAACCCCGGAATATCGCTTGTTTGACTCACAACCTAACCAGAGCACCGCCTGTACATAATTATTGCAAAATGAGAATTACATACCAAGGTTTTTATCTCATTTAATACACCTTTATAGGGGCACCATTAGTTGCGACTACATTTAAATAGCTAGGTCGGTATCCGATTTCTTATCCTGTTCGCTGTAGCATAGCCTCGTCAATTGTGGCGACAGCATCAGTAATCCTTAGTTTTAGTTCAGTAATGACCCGTATCTTTGTTCGATACATGATATCTTTACCGTAGCCCAATAAAAATTTTAAAGAGGGATATCTGGTAAATGAGGTAGCCAAAGATTTAGCTCATTCCTTTCAATCCACCGGTCAGGAAATGTTAGATTGAGAAATCCATGAACATACAGTCCAAAGAGTTATTTTTTGTAAGTGTAAAATTGCAATTTCCAGTGTATAACCTCGCGCACTGCTGAATGTGGTAGCTCTAACCATCTTGTAGCAGTACGGATGAACTTTCTGTAAGAACGAGGAAAAGGTTTTCTTACACCACCGAGACTTTTCTCAGATGCTCTTGGTGACCCACTTCTCCCTTAATCCAGTACTGTCCTTGTCTCCATAAATCTCTTGTGCTCCACGAATTGACGACGTACTGGTGGATCTCTCCCCTTCTTAATTCTGTACTTAGGCTAGGTCTGCTGATCCAATTTCGTTTGAATAGATCATGATCCGCATCGTGCATTTTCATGAAAAGTAGCTTTTTTATGGGTTCAATCTCTGCCTTTTTCATCAACAGAAAGCCTAAAACACACAGTGTCAGTGTGATCAAAAATTTTGATAAACACTGAGTACAATATAACTAATCTAATTAAGATATTCCAATAATTGCATTCGTAATAAATTTGTTAAATGGTGAAGAGACTTAATAGTCACCCTATATATCCTATTCAATTCCCCAAAATCTCTCAAATTAAACTGGATTGACCTATATTCTAATGAGAAACCAGCCTACTAAGCCTTCGAGCTCCCAAATTTCATGAATATTAAAATATCGAACTTTCTCGAGTACAGATTTCTTCAACCTTAGCAGTGATGCTGACACAGAGGTGGAGACTGAAGACAGACTTTACGTACATTTTAAATCCCTGAAACTTATAGAAAGGACAGACATAATAACCGTACACAGAAAACATTGAGAAACCTTAAATTATATCATTGAAAAGTCAAAATAAACTTTATTACCTGATTTTGGCAGAGAAGCGCAAGATTGTTGAGCTGCTTGGCAACGTCTGGATGATCACGACCAAGAACATTTTCTCGGATCTCAAGAGCTCGCTTGCACAGAGGTTCAGCATCCTTGTATTTACCGCGCTTGCCGTACAGTACCTGTAATGAATGCATGTACACATTTAACTTTGATATTGAAACTAAAATACACAGTTTCCATGGCGGTGTGCCCCAAGATAAATGAGCAGTATTGGCTGCTGAGATCACCAACACTTATTTTTCACAAAAATTTATCTACTTTTACCAACTCACGACATTAATATTGATTAATAACGTTTACCATAAATTATTGTAGATCTAACAAATGGTGATTTACTACCAGGCCCTCCATCCTCGCAAGTCTGAATGTGTGAGAGGCATGAGAATTGTCCCATTCTTGAGGCATGAGAATTGTCCCATTCTTGAGGCATACATAAGACACGCTCCTCACAAATCGCTATTATATACGACTCATAACAAGTTATATGAAACGTTGCGTGCCACAAGGGTGAAGATGACAAAAACAAGTTTTGATTAAACGCCATACGAAGTTTCCACAATGGAAATTCCCATGGCATAATTGTGTACACCTTAATGTGTTCTTGGTCTCACTTTATAGATTATGTATAAAAATCAAGCTGCTGTGAGATCTCGGAATGATAGAAAAAGGATATTTTAGCTGGTGGTGTATTCATCCTTTTGGCACGAAGCCGCTCATATAACGGCAGTGGTCTGCACAAACGATCCACAATGCCATTAGTTCCCCCGTGAATGGCAATACAGGGTGTCTCAAAAAACTGTACTCACACTTTAACTGTCACTAACATGCTGCATTTTTTGTGTTGCATGCCTTTTTTGTTTTGAGCATTTGCGAACATGATTCTTCAATTACATTTGTCTTCTGTATTCGAAGATGTTCCATTTTACTCTATGTTCATATATAAAGATTTTCTCGTCATTCAAAGTGCGAGTACATTTTTTTGAGACGAAAATCATTTATAAAAATTAGTTTTCAGAAATAATTAGAAATGATAATTATTTATCATTCATAATTATTAACTTATAACTTTTAAGTTAATAATCAACTTATCATTTTCCACATGCATTTCATTGATCATCAGTTAAATTAGGTATAAGGCCCACGGATAACACAGGCAAGTAGTTAACCTCTACATAATATTCCACGTCCCCATAATTTCCTTGATGTATCAGAGGTTTCAGAATAGGGACACTTTATGATCGTTAATATCTTAGAGATCTAGTAAAGCGTTATTGTATGCTGAAAGTGGCGCAACTTTCACATGGGCTCACAAATGCGTAGCTGTGTAAAAGCTTCACCCTAAATAAATACAAGATTTCCACTCTGCCGTTCTTGTGCAGTGAACAGCTACACCTCAGGAGCAAGAGAACAGACTAACAAGTAGGATACGTGTCTCACCAAATGGTTATCCTGCTTATAAAGAGAAGAAATGCAAAGGTGCTAAGTTACTGAACTATACAGGGAGCTTAATAGGACAAGTAAAATTATATTAAGCTATGCTGATGAGTCCTGTTAGATTGAATATCACTAGAATGTCATTTAGTGAAGTAAACTGATAATTAATTTTACGATTAAGGTCTGATGTGAGTTACGAATTAAGGATAATCTGATAGAAGTTACTTCAGTTAACTTGAAAAGTTAAAACATAAAAAATCTTGGAATCCTTGAAGCCTAAGCACCAAAATTACTCCACTTAAATAGCTGAACCACCCCTTTCTAAACTAGTATCTCTAATTAAGAAGTTTCAGAACCATTTCAAACGAAAATTTGCACTATAAGGTATGTGCAGATATTTCAAGAAATCTTGATATTTTATTTGAATGAGACATGCAACTTACAGCCAGATTATTAAGCGTAGCAGCGACGGCAGGATGATTCTCGCCCAACGTCTTTTTACGAATGGCAAGGGCATCATTCAGGAGATGAGCAGCCTCCTTGTATTTATTTTGGTCCCTGTAGAAGTAAAATGGATTCTCAAAATTACAATTGTTTTGTAATTAAATATTAACTCCGACGCTTGCAATAGAAATTTTCTACTTTCTTACACAGTAATAAGACTACACAAACTCATCACTCAAGTGATGGCAAATAAATTCTGTTTTATAGTGAGCAGAGCAAAAATTAACATATGTCTCAATTAATAAATTTTTTATATATTTCCCTCATACAATTGCAATCTAAATATTTTTTAGATATAAGGAATTCACAGCGCCAGTTAAGATTACCATAAAACTTGCACTCTTGTACTTTGATTTGTTTCAAACCAAGTTTAATAAATCTTTTTAAGATTCTTTCAGTTGACATGATACATTTTCCAATTTTCAACGTGTATCGGCACGCAAATTACAAGTGCCAATCAGCAGGGAACAGGGTTCCGTTATAATCCAACATTTACAGAACCATGAGCCGTCACTGCAAAACGATTATGCTAAAATGGTAGGTTCATGGCCTCCACAAAAAATTTAAATAAAACCATAGGGAAGAGATCAAAAACAACACTTTCAACCATATCAATTTACTTAATAAAGCTTCCCATTACATGATTTTATGGAAAATTCAGACAAATTCACTACCTTGTTGTTGAATATAAAATAGGTATGAACCAATTTGGTGAAATGAGTATTCATGTTGCATCATTTAGGAGGTATGTACAATATAACTTTCAATGCTATGCAGGCTACACATGTATTAGAATACCATGTTTATATTATTCATCAGAATCTTCAGCTCAGGACTAATAATATAAAATAAAGAACTCAGGCGTATGATCAGTGCGATCAAAATGATAAAATAATTCAGTTCAGCAGTTCATACCCCTATGAACCTATGTTCATACCCTTATGATTCAGTTTATAGCCTAATGAGAAAATTTTCAGAGCTTTTACTAATTGAACCCAAGGTTGGAAATTTTATGTGCAGCTCGCACAATTTCTTGATGCAGACAATGCAATACAAAATTGATCGATGACGATTCTATTTACACAGCAGTGGCATTATTAACAGGGTTGACACCGCCTCCTACAAAATGTATCACTTTTTTTCCAGCGAGTTACTGAAGTTACATCTGAAAGGAGCGTCACTTCATCACTAAATGCTGAGCAAGACCTGCCTAGTTACTGACGCGAGCAGGCTCTACCAACGTACAAACTTTTCATCGTCACCTCGTAGAATTCACAAATCCTGTCATCCCCCAATACGTCGGACTCTCTGACCCGCCTACTCCATTGATGGAGCGCTAAATCCAAAATGTGCTAACCGACAATTACCGTCACCATGACCTCCTGGAGAGAGGCTCAGTGACAGTATGCAGAGTCACTATTATTTCTCTGATATGGAAGCATATGAATCATCGTTAATCAATTTAAATAATAACGTTGAGAGCAAGAAAATTCTTGAATAGAATAGACCAACATGGAAATATAAGCGTACGGGTCGAAAATTAGATGTTTGAAAGATATTGATACACGACAAAATTTTCATTTCTCATGCTGGTTTATGATGAATAATGAAGAGGAAAGTTCTTCTGCTGACTTCAGCTAACTCAAATTTTTTTTAAAATATCAAGTACAGATTTCAATAATAAAGTAACCCGTTCACCATGCAGATTGCTTTCAACACAAGATGAAAAAATAAAATTGATGCCATGCCAAATCCTACAAAAGGAAATCATCAAATTAAATTTTATCTATAGGGCATGAATATTGCATACCATTAACCAAGATAAAAAATTATCAATAGGCTTTCACTTTTACTTTTTGACTTTTCATAAACAATACCACAAAACAATTCTTCCACTAGTTTTTTTTCAGTTCTGAGTGCATTCTAAAGAAATTACTTGAAAATCAACACAAACCATAAATATTTCATTCCAGGTATGTACGTCTCGAGGCAAGAAACGACGTACACATTTATTTACAGCTGCATTTAGCAGAACACACTCTCTGATAAAAAAAGTGTTTGTAAACGTAAAAGTAATGAGTAAACACTCATTACTTTTATAAGAAATTTAATATAACTTTTATTGCAAAGCTTACTTTTGTACTATGTATGAAAATGTTTAGAGAAATGAATTATGCAAGTTACTCTTCAAAGACAGCAGGTTTTCACTCCAATCAACACTGAAAATAACCTTCTGAACCATGAGCTTCCCGCCTCAAATGTCCTATGGTTTCTAAAGCACTTTACTTAAAAATAAGATACTACAAAACAAGGATTGGATATTGATTAGATCGGAAATAACAGCACTTTGACGAAATACAAAACAATCACAAGTGTCGCCATATGACTGAAATCTTGACCTGTATATATTAATCAAACCCAAAATTTCTTAATTTTTTACTAAATGATTATCTAATGGTAAGAAAAAGTCATGTTCAAAACCACTGAAAAATACTCTAAAAGTAATAACCTGTATTAATTTCAACACCCTCTAAAATCATTACAAGATCGATAATCAGAGTATCAATGACTTCAGCCAGCAAAATCACATCATCACCTTGCAGGCTGCAAAACAGATGCCACACATCACTATTGTAAGCCCAATTTTTTCACCATTCATCAGAGCCATCCAGAGTAGCTTGCGTTTCATTCGTACACAGTATGTTCTCCGAGTTCATTCAAAAATATTTCTTGGTTTATTTGGGCTTCATTTTGAGTGCTATTGTGTCACTGGAGGTCAATCTGACAGTCCAGGTTGAATGGAGGACACACTTGTGCAGATTTTTAGACATTTTTTACATCAGCACTTGGAACTATTCATAAACTGGTATGTCTTGCAAAGCGTAATTTTTCTTATGGCTTGCGTTGTTACGACCTTCGTTTTTCTTGAACTATTTTAACCATATCAAGCTTTACTACGAGGTGCATTGAAGTTATTACACTTTCGATGTTCTTTCTCGGGACTGGAAACATATAGAAACATAATTTATTTAAAATACGCGTGCACTCGTTGTGAATGCGTGACAGTGATGACACCACTATTCGGCACACAGAACTCTAGTGACAGCGGTGAGAGCCGGGACTGTTTTCGATACTTAAAAAGGCGTCTGTGTCTGTGCTCCCACTGAACTGACTGGAGCTTTGTTTTAGAAATGGAAAACGACATCCATGTCTCATCCATTGTCACAATCGATGAAAAGAAAGTCCCATTCATAAACCCATCACGCGCCAACATTGCACGCAACCACGTGGTCGTCCGTCAGCCTTCGTAGCACCCGTGGAGAACACTTTTCGCATTTTCAGGTTTGCATGCAGGAATATTAGCACAGATCTTACTAAAATGCCAACTTTCGACGCGATGTGTTCCACACTCATTCAGCGATCATCCAAAATTTTCTCCACTAACTCAATCATGTCGCCAGACCGCCCGGTGTTATGAGATGATCTCGATTTGTTGCCACACGATTTTCGCCTGTCGCACCCACGAACACACATTAGACACATCCATGACACCATCACCACATGTATCAGTTAACTGGTGAATTTCAATCAGTGTCACACCACTCCAATGGAGAAAACAAATGATTACACGCTGATCTTGTAATGAAAACGTCGCTATTTTAAGCATCAAAAAACGTCCTCACTCTCGCCACCGCCACTTGAACTGTCTGCCGTACAGTGCTATCATCTCTGTCACGCATTCACAAATACGCGCGTATTTAAAAGAAACCGCATGTTTCTGTTTCCAGTCCCGAGAAAGAATATCGAAGGCGTTATAACTTGAATGTACCTTCTATTAGTGAGAGACAATATTACTACAGATTCACGAACCCTCTGTAGTAGCCGACGAACAGCCTTGTCTATGATTTAGGAGTTACACGAGCTTCTGTGCTAAGCATGTTTCTTAGTCTATTTCCCAGATTTTACTCAACTGAAACTGATAGTTCTTGAATAAATGTCACTTTTTATAGCATGCGATAAAAAGAGCAGATAAACTAAAATACTGTGTTATAGATATCTGCAAACTCAGTGTATAAAAAATCAATTAATAGAGGCTAAAAATGATACTACTGACTGACAACTACAGTGGGGGCAAAATAATACAACACGTTGATTAAATCCCCGGATTGCACACTTATAGACCACACACAATTACGAAAATTGGACTATATATAAACAATAGTATAAAAAGGTTAATAATATGTCTAAAACCCACAAATATTAAATAGAAAAAATATATAGGAACATGTACACTTAGCACGACCACCTCAAATACATCACTAGATCCCAATCATGCTTGATCCTTGGTACACTCACCTCCACTCAATGCCCTCAAACCACACTTACTTGTGACGGAACACTCACATAACGCTCCTTAACCAAGCAGATGCTGTGGAATTATCTTACAACTACACTAGATCCTAGTACTAAGAACATCTCAAAATGCACAACACGTAAGCAACGTAATTCTTGTCAACAGTCATACATAGTTCAAATAGCCCTTGCTGTAGCCTAGACAATCTTGACTGGCCAATCTCAGGTAGCTGCTCAACACCCTTCACACAGATATTAAAATTACTAACATTTCATTAGCCCAGTAAAATGTTTTCTTAATACTTTCACATCTCCTAACTCAAACTCTTTTAGGCACAGTAACAGGATAGTGAACAACAAACTCACTCAAATTTATAACCTAACCTATTAAGCATGCTTACATCTGGCAGTAGACAGAAGTAGCAATATAGTACATCACAATTTAGCTGGAATTTTTCTCAAACCCAGCGGGTACTTCTTGCTGTTAACAAAGGCCCAAGAAACCATAACAGTAAGTGAATGATCGTAGTTGTAGCAATGAACATGACACACAAGAAATAGAATAGAATGTCTGACCTGTACACCAGAGCAAGGATATTCAACATCGTCGCCACATCGGGATGATCATGGCCTGAAGTCTTCTCAAGGTCCTCCAGTGCTTGCTTGCAAAGCGGCACCGCCACTTCATACCTGAGTTCATGGATATCTCAACTTAATTTTTTTTAAATAATAATAAAAATGAAACACCGTATCAGTCACACAATTTAGAAATGAACCATTAGAATTAGCTGATTTTTTCTTCATAAAATTTGATCCATAAGTAATAACAAAATCAGTTTTTGTAAACTCAAAATAACATGAGACATTCATGATCTCTGAATACAATTTATAATCAATAAGGCAGGAGTTGCAAGAAACCATACATTTGAATTGGCTACAATTATGGCTGCTCAAATTCCTGAAACGCCATCATACAAGAATTGACACGCAAATAGTATAGACTCCTTTATATCAAATAGCCTTGTAAGATTTCACTCCTGGTTAGCTATTTAATGAACTTGTCAACAGATGGTTCTTTTAAAAAACTCATTGTTTACATTAACGAACTTCAGTCAGGTTATAATAAGCCAATTTCGAAAAACTTTTTCAACTACAGAAACGGAATGAATAACATATGAACTCAGTTGTGAGTACAGATAATCTTGTGTCCATTGTTTGAATTGTTGTTTTCCTATTTCACCCAACAATGAGTGTAATTGATGCCTTAATGACCTAATTCAGGTTTTCCACTCGATTCATTTTCAATGCTCTCACCTAAACAAAATCGAAACACATTGCACTTCTATACAGTTTTGATTTCAAAAACACCCAAATGACAATTTGTAACTGAGTTCAAGTCTGAGGCACTGAGACTCAACAAGATCGTTCACTGAAATCATTTAACATCAGTAAATTGTGATGTTTAACCCTGAGCAGGCACCACGGGACCTAATGGACGCCATTGCAAGTTCAATACATACGAGGAACAGATCTCGTGATATCTGCTGACGGTTAATAAAGCTTTTGAGTACAAACAATTTCTTGAAAATAATCCATCAAAAACAAGTTCAGTCCATGTTCGGTAATGATACGTAAGAATGTT
This sequence comes from Trinorchestia longiramus, assembly GCA_006783055.1. Lineage (NCBI taxonomy): Eukaryota > Metazoa > Arthropoda > Malacostraca > Amphipoda > Talitridae > Trinorchestia > Trinorchestia longiramus. The sequence goes on along the minus strand of VCRD01000799.1, from coordinate 51,664 downwards.
AATAGAGGGTGTGGCAACAAAGCTTTCTTTGAAAACAGGAAGTTATGTTATCGCACCCTGCGAATGTGTTCCAAAAAACCAAAATTATGTTGTATTTATAATGCAAACCTTATCAATAATCTTTTTCCAACTAAACTTACATGTTCAAATTATCTACATAGATGTTTCCACAAACGAATATACTAAACTATCCTAAATACTTAACCCCATGCAGTTAGACTGAACACACCTGATACATCTCAAGCAAAAGTATATCCTTCTAAATTTGCTCAAATGGTATTGATACTGGAAATTAGAGCTCAAACCTATTTAGAATTCAAGTATCTGTCTCAAAACGTAATTTGCTTACCACTGTATTTTAGCTTTTCTAATATAATGCTGCATGCATAACCTTGTACATAAATTATTTGACTTACCGTCCCTGAGAGGCATACTGGATCACAAGATTGTGAAGAGTGCGCAGACGAGCAGGGATTTCATAGCCTGCCGACACTTGCTGGGCAAACTGAGCCGGCGGTGTGGGAGACAGGGCTGAAATAAAAATATTGGAAAATGAGGTGGTAAAGAAACTATTGTTGTAGTGCCACCTTAACAGGGCTAGTATTTTTTTGCAATAGATGAAATACTCAATGACATAACAGTGCAATCATTTTCAAACTCTGACTTCATGCACGTATTCAGCAATGTTTTCACGAATTTTACTACATTAGGTTTGACGTCCTGACACAATCCTTTTGTATCAAATCAGGCAAACAGATATGCTTTTATTTTTCAGAAAATGGGATGTAGTCAAAGATTTTAGGTCAATTAAATTGTAAAGATTATTGTTTCATTAATTCAGAGTTTAAGGACGATTTTCGCTTTATTGCAGCAAGTCTATGCGGCACTCATGAAAGCAACAATTTAGAATGATTTCAAATCCTTGTTAGCGCCGGTAGAAAGTGATGAAGTTACCATTGCAAAGAGACAAACAAAGAAGTAGTGAGAAGAAAAAGAGCATAGAAAGGCAAACACTTTTGGAAGTCAATAGTATGGTACCAAGGCCTCTTTATTTATCAAGATACTTAAAAAGCAAAAAGAAAAAGCTCAATGGCAAACGAACGAGCTCATGCAGTGGACACAGTAGGTTCACACAGCAATGTCCACAGCTAGACAATACTGAGGACCTTATCTTGGAGCATTACGTATGAGAATACGTTTGATCAGCATACAACTTAGAGTGCAGCTCAATACTACTACACATGCCTGAAAGTGTACTCAATCCTCAAAATAAGCCATAAAAATTCTTCAATGCACCCCATCCTTTTACCTCAAGGAAAAAGCATGAATTCACCTGCCATAGGACATGACTAGCTGATGTTTTTTCACAAAAGCTTGTAATAATCATCAATTTGGGTGTACCTCATACACTCAGAATTGTAGAAAATCCCTTGATGTACACGACAGGTGGCTTCATTGTTTAATTTTTTGTAGGCTAATATTCATGCTATTGTACCACAGCTGAGCTCTACATCTTAAGCCCCATAAACTTAACATACAGGGTGTCTCAAAAAAATGTACTCACCCTTTAACCGTTGCTAACATGCTGTCTTCTTTGTGTTGCAGGTGTGAGGTTCGAACCTTTGCGAACATGATTAAATGTGATTAAAGAATCCTGTTCGCAAAGGTTCGAACCTCACACCTGCAACACAAAGAAGACAGCATGTTAGCAACGGTTAAAGGGTGAGTACATTTTTTTGAGACACCCTGTATATAGAAACCAACTTGATGAAAGAAGAAAAAATGAGTATTGGATGGCCACTTGTTCAACATGACCACTCAACATGATGATTAAGTTACACTTAATAATATTAAAGGGAAAATGCAGACAAAACTTGCTATCTAAAATAGTTCTGCCATTGCAGTGGAAAATTCCCCAAAAATACTGAAGTACTTTGAAATTTAAATAATTGAGAATTTCGTATTTTAGAGATGAAGAGAATCAGAAATAAATGCAGGTTAGCAAATAGTTCTTCAAATTAACTCTTAATGAAAGTAGGAAAAACAATTTACACATTTCAAAATTGTTCGCAATGGTTTAGTGAGATGCACAGCTCTTGAGTTTCTTCAGTCATGCACAGTATATCTTAAAGATTTAAAAAAATTATCATAACAGCAAATGAAAACATATGCATGTGTAATACTGCTAAATGAAATTTAAATATTCAAGTTTTCCTCCTCACTTAATACACCTCAATATCGACACCATTAGTTGCACAAATCCCATCAAGATGGTACTAAATACAGTAGAACCTCGGTTAACGAAAGCCAAGGATAACGAATAAATCGGTTTACGACCAACAATTTCGCTAAAAATTTATCTTGGATAACGAACAAATTTTCAGATTACGAACAGCAAGACAAAGAACCCACGCGGCATCCCAACCTCAGTTGCACTCGAGGCGTTGTTGCAGTCGAGTATTGCCTGTTCTTATGGTGTCGAACCCGTGTTTTTGTGTTATTTTAGTGCTTTATTTGCATAATACAGCCCTCAAAATTTGATTCAGTTAACGACCGTTTCAGTTAACGACAGCTTTCAAAAACGGTTTGTAGTCGTTAACCGAGGTACTACTCGTATTATTAGTTGGTTCACCCCAAACATTAATTATATGTTCGTGGGATCGACATCAGTAGTATTTAAGTTTAAGATCAGTAATTTCTTGGATCATTGTTCGATACACTATATCTTTTACAACTTCATAGAAAGAAGTATACGAGAGTGACATCTGGTGAATGCAGTGGCCGAGGAATTGGTCCATCCCTTCCAATCCACTGGGATAAAACCCATTAACATACAGTCCCAAATGTGTTAGTGCACCATCTTCCTGGAAAATTATGGTTGGCTAAAGGTCATGTAGTTGGGGTGAAACATTTTCAGTCAAAAAATTAAGGTCAATCCTATTTCTATCAATAAACTATGATACTCATTGTGCTTTCTCTTGAGGAAAAGTCATCCTTAAGGGATACATAGAACAATGCCTCACACCTTCTACATTAACAGGATACCGGACACATGCCTGAGTACAAATTGGGCCACTACTGTGACAAACATTACAGTAATAATGAGCACAAATCTCTTCGAGATATCTCATCAATTGCCTTTGTGATAGATTGGCCAGATTTTAAAAACTTTATGAACACCCTGTATAAGTGTGTGAACACTTAGTGGTGCAAGTCATGGGTTCCTTGGGCTCTAAAGACCTTGCAATTAATTCGCTGCTAAGAGTAAATGGAAATCCTTTTTATAAACATCGAGTCGTCAATTTCAATAGATAGCTAAACCAAGGCAATATTGAGCCGATGAGTGTGTTCAGAGGTGATGAATAAATCACAAAGCATGAGCAAATAACAATGATATAAAATACACATACACCTAAACCGACAAAGATTTTGAGGATGTTACTATGAAGGGATCAAACAAGGTTTTCCATTCAACCAGGCTCAAAAACCGAAAGACTGCAATGGTGATTGTGTACCTCCATCATAAGACAGTGTATCGTTTTAGTAAGAATGCCTCATTAGTGTTGACTCATGCTTATCACGATTAGGTTGGTTTTATCAGCTTTACTGCTGTGTAGTAAATTTCTAAGAAAATAAATCCTACAATTTCAAGAGAAATTGTCACTGTCCACATTAGATTCACATCTGGCCCAGATTGTTGTTCATTCAATGTTCTCTACACATTTGTTCTGGTTAATACTTTACTGTAACACTTGCTGATGCAAACCATTGCTATTGCAGACTGAAAATATCAAAATGATAAAATGCATGAGCAGATGGTCATTATAGTGTTCTCTCGCTACTTCGCGACGTATTGAAGCATGTTATGAAGTATACGTGTCATGAAGCATATGTAAGTGCTTCATATGTAGGGTCTCAGCGCTCAACACACGGGAACAGCGTCGCCGCGCGTTAGACTAAACAAATGATAAAGTCACGCAGCATAGGCTGAACAACGGCACATTCAGGAGTGTGAGAAGGCACCACCCCACAGCAAAAAAAGGAATAAACAGAGAAAGGTATGCGATATAAAACAAGACGATGCTCACAGACGGGAGGATTGGGATATCAAACTTGGGAGAGGAAGGGTAAACCTATCCAGATGTAAGGGTAGAAGTTTGTGCCTTAAGGGGTTAGGCAGGATGAGGGCTAGTTGAATCGAAGAGGAGTTAGAGTAAAATTATCATACCGATCAATGACAGTAGATTTCAGACTTGTACTTAACGTGTGCATTAAGGGAATATTTGATTATGTAGCACCCATGGAATACAATTAAAACTATTGGCGTGAGATGGGAAAAATGGCGGGATTTATTTAAGGTATCATTCAATTTAAGGAAAGTGTCAATTTGTTATACTCTCGTTACCAGTGTCGTGTTTCCAGTGTAAATGACAAGTACTAAGGTTAATACTATGTCAAGATAGATGAATTTTAGAGATCAGATAAAATTTCGTATTTTGATGTGAACGTTTCATCGATGTCAATTGTTCCGTGTGCACCTGACTATTCACCTGTCTGGAATGCAATTAATCTGTTAATAGTTGATCTGTTTAATAGGGTATCGTACTTTTGGTTCATCTGCCAAAATTTGGTAGATTGCTCGCATTTCCCATTCTGTGATTATTAGAAAACCATATATTAATTTTCCTGTGTGTTTATTATCCTTCTCTCAGTACCCTCAAGTGCGATCATGTTGTTTTTTTGCACTTAATTGTGTCATTTACAAGTAATAATTGAAAATAACGGAAAACCAGCATGCAGAAAAACCGTGATTTGGAAATCAAGATTACGTAAATTATGACAGAGAAAAGAACTCGTCAATCAGTCATTCTACAACTAAAAGTAGGCAAAACATTCTATATCTAATCAAATTAATAAAAAGTAGGTACTGTCATATGCATTAAGTCCATATCCCTACAGCGGTTCGTTTATTGCAGACTCGCTATTTCGTAGGTTTTTCAAAAAATAATTAATGTAAAATATTTATCACAGTATTTTCGCTGTTTTACGGGTTTTTACAGTACTCGTTCTGCCCATACGTAGTACATGCTGTACAGTAATGTATATATTTGATGAATTTTGCGCTAAAAAATTACAATGCACAAAAATATATTAAAAACATTAATTCTCACACTAAGAGAATATCATAAATCATAAAAAATTACGATTTACAGTAAATAGCGTGTTTACTCAGATGAATACACCGAAAACGAACAGTAGAATTTGCGCAGCGGCCGCTTGAGACGCTACTTGCCGACGTGAGATTGTAAACACACGATTGGTTGACTGATGGAGAGCGACCAACCAGAGAATGCTGCTCTGTATCCCATTCGCTGATTGGCTCAGTAATCGTCGGATCTTGTTTTCTTTCGCTCAGACGTAGCGTCCCCTCATCGTTCTTCCAATGAAACGTTAGCATCTGGCTATCGCATTTGCGTAGTTATAAATATATTATGTGCGTGATATCAAAATAAATATAGCGTCCCAACAACGCGGATTTTCCTCTATTACGGGTAGTCCTGAAATGTAACACCCACGATAATTGAGGGAACACTGTATGATGAACTTTGTCATATATTAAATAACATGAAAACCTTTGAATGTTTTTAACCACATACTTATCTGACATTTGATTGTTGTTTAATATATTCAAGTTCATTGACGACTTGTTTCTTACATCTATCATTTTTTCCCAAATGAAACTCATTTCCCATCAAATGCCACCACCATATCCATTTGAAGTGTTCTAACAGCGGTAGGGAAAATCTCAGAAATAAAAGAAGGATAAGTAAGGCCTAAAACATACACCACAGCTACAGGGCAACAAATGTTGCTGATTTTACACCAAGTAACTACGGTTAGTAATAAGTACAAAGTTGTATAGGGTACATTTATGAGAACAGGCACTCTCAGCATACTTCTACAGCAGTTCAGAACTCCTACATATCTCTAGAGACATAACACCATTATTATATCAGGTTTGAGTACATCTCTTATAGCATAGCCCCCCTGAGTGGATACCTAAAAGTGGGGGATTAATATTGCAAAGTTTTAGGCACTATTTTGGCTTTATTCACCAACTACATTGTTCAAAATTTCACATTTTCTGAATCAATTACTTTAGTGAAAGATGCATACACACTAATTATAGCATTATTCGATGTTGAAATTTTATTCACCAATATACCTCTGGCCTTGATAAAACTGTAGAAATTTATCTGAATTACTTAATTGCACGTGTGAATCTAGTCTTCTGACTATGCCGTCCAACTATTAAAATGTTGTTGAAGCTTCAAATTTTAACCTTTATAAATTCATAAATTGGGACACTCAATCTTTCATTAGGAGTTTTCTCAATCAAACTTTGTTCAACAGTCTTTAATCAGGGTTCCTAAGAAAGGGCTGTACATCGTCCAGTCTTTTTTTAGACCCTAGTCTGAAAAACTAGACAAAAGGATTTATGTACTATCTCTTATCTGAAAACACCCATATATTCAAAATTGTCGTTGTCAATAGATATGATACACAATTATCAATTAAAATGAATCTCCTGAAAGTATGCATTTGACTGTCATTGATGAACATAAATTGCGCACGTTGTGCACCTGAATCTGCGGATTTTGTGTCTAGAAAACTCGTTTATGTTTCACAGCATGATGGAATGAGTTTTTGTATTGACTCCCTTTTCTAACTCTCCTCATTCTGCTAAATGCACTCACACAGAGGAATGCGATCTTCATTTTACATTAAAAGGGTTTAAAGTAATTATTACTGTATCTTGTGCATTAGATTTACACATTTTAGGATCGTTATTTATTTTGAGACAAACTTGTATTAAATGATACATTATTTGCTTGACCCTTCCCACATATTTTAAGTACCTTACTCTTTCATGTGCTTAAATGTCTCATTCTTTAATTCATCAATTGCACGAAATGTATTAGATTTTTTAAATGTTGAAAATCGCCTATACAGTCGAAACATCGATTTTTCTAAAAGATTTTTTATACTCACAGAAACCAAAATATAGGCTTAGCCAAAAGAAAAGCCAATTTAGTGCCAGCTAAGCAAAGAGGATATAGTAGCATGACAAGTGAACTCATATAATATATCAATACCTCTCTACCACAGCCCCATTCATCTAACACAAAAGGGATGAAAGCAGATTTGAAGAAAGAGCTGAAGAAAGCTAACTTTAAAAATTAAACTTTATACTGTTTTCTGTAATATTGAACATAATTGCAACAATACTTCTATACACTTCACCCTCATAATAAAAGCATAGCCAGTATTGAAATATACTTTTGGGAATACAAGTTCATTGAGTAAAATGAGTTTCCAGATTTATTTGTCTACTTCCTCTCGATTTTGCACAAGTTCAGCACATGAAACTGTCCAATTAGTACTCTAAGTATGAAGTAGTAAATCTTAACTGGAGCTGGGTAGGTCTTACATATGGTCAAATCTACTTCATCCAGGCATATCAAGCTTGTTGCCATAGCTGCTAAGAGGAGGCATCACATAAGAAATCCTGATACTTCATTTAAACATTGTATGACATTCTGTTTAAAATATTTTCCTCTCTCTAGGTGCAAATGAGAACTGAAAAAAGAACCCTTCTATAATATTTACCAACTTAAGAGCTACAAGTAGAAAACTAGATCTCCAAATGATCTTACAGCACCTTCATGCTGTATGTAAGATATGATAAACTGCTCAAGTTGTATAGTTGCTAGTGAAACACAATGAAATATTTAGTGAACTTTGAACCATGGGACACAGTAAAATGCTGAACATGCAAAGAAATTTCATTTACAAATTACCAGGCTTGCTCCTTATCAGGGAAGAGTTGACAAAGAAATAATACTTAGCCTAAACATTCCAGTTTTCAAGTCTAAATATATGACTCACTAACACTCCAGGAAAAAAATAAATCGTAAACAATCGACGGTAATTCAAAATATACGCAGAATGCTTACATGACCCGAGTGCTAACAAGATAGAACATATTCGACCATGTCAGCCAGAAAGAGCAGGATCTTGGCTATTTAACGGTTGCTACTTGCTAGCCATCAGTATTCGCCCGGAAACGAAGCCGTGAGGTGATAGTTGATAAAAGGTTGTTTTTTGCCCCAAGGAACGTGAGGATTTTGTGATAAGAACCAACAAATTCTTTGGTATAGCTTGATTGGTAAGGCACGGATATAATTCAAGCTTTGCAGAAAATTTATGGGGATCATGCTCCGAAGAAAACTAGCGTTTACAAATGGATTGAAAGATTTCTAGATAGTAGAGAAGCTGATGAGGGTCGTGGAAGACCAACAACTTCGAAAACTTTTGTAAATGTTGATGCTGTTAAGAGCCTAATCGAAGAAGATAGGAGATTAAATAGGATAGAGTGATTAAATGAACTAGGAGTGAATCATTTAATTTCGCGTCGAAGTGCATGCGCACACGAATAGAAAGCATAAAAAACATTTTTCAGGACCACCAGCTTTGTCAATGTAATTCAAAATCTACCAGATATTTTTGAACTTGTCAACATTTAGCTAATGCAAGTACAAATTATTCAATGCAGAAATGTAATACAGAATACAATCAAATTGAACTTTTATATTTTGGTGAATTTATCACGGTGATAGATCTCTCTTCTCTCTGATCTTATGAATGACATTTGTGAATGAATACATACGAAAAAAACGAGGGCGGGAGAGGGAGAGATCGTACTTGTTGAATTCATACTACTGTTGCACAACGCTATCACTGAAACGCATGTGAATGCCCGTTAATAAATATTTGCCTTAATTTGCACAGAACGACTGTTTTCCGTCAGTTTAAGAACGACAACACAGTACTGTAGTGACAATATTTCAGTCATCACCTTTACATCCCAATAACACGAAAAATTCAGATTTCATTGCTTGAAATAAAATTTTGTAAATGACTGGTCAGGGCTAAGAGTAATTTAAAACGAAAATCGAGATCACACTTTTAATTCTCCGGATTATTAGGTAAATTGAATCAATTTCACCCATGGTTGTATCTCTGAAATGATAAGCACAGTAACCTTGTGCATAATTATACATACAAAATAGGACTAAAACAGTTGATCTACTGGGAATGATTCTGGAACTGTACATCAGGTTGCGCGTATCAAATTAGAACATGATAATATAATGTAAACAAAACATAAAAACGAGCCTATGCATGTTTATGTAAATGGGCAGTAATTTAAAAGAATAATCTTCACCTGGAAACCAGTTTTTTATTCACGCACATGGTCGACTGAGTTGAGCACCATTTACCTGAACCTTTCCTGCTACACGATTTCCTCATTCCTAAAATTAGCTGAATTTAGGTAACATATATGAAATACTTTGGAGTAGTTTTTAAAGTTGAAGAATTTCTAAGTACATACTACTGAAACCAGCTGGTACACTGTATTCTACAGAAATGATAGGCAAGATCTGATGATAAATTACCAGTACATACTCGTACATATTTGTACCCACTTACTGCATTTATATATATCCAACGTGTGTACGTACTATCGAAAAACGGAGCACGAAAGAGGAATTACACAAATCCATCACCCTCTTCCCCAAACATTTCCACATAAATCAAATGAGCTAAATTTCTCCTTAATTGCTGGTTAAACTATTTTATCAACACTTGCCTAGATGAACACTCTTTCCTTGTCTATTTCAAAACTAATCTACTTTTGCATACTTGTATATTTAGTTCAATTCTGATATTTTGTAAATTGATCTTTCATCGGTCAAAGTTCTTATTTCAGTTTTTTCAGTTCAAACCTTTTCTATTTTGTAATGTTTGTCAGTATCTGGTGACGCTAAACGTTGATAATTATGTACAACTGTTTTAAAACTTCACTGCTGCACCTTCAATTTTGCATTGCACATTCTGATTCACTGCTAGTTTTAAGTCAGTAGTTCCCAACCTTTGACCTATGATGACCCATTTTGGAACAAATAATCGATCCAGGCTCCCATTCCTTCAAATAACGATGTGTTCCTTTGTAATTGGAAAACTCGTTTATAATGGAACGCTATTCCTTAAAATACAAACGTACAAATGTATGTATCAGGTGAATTCATAGATAATTAAAAATGGGATCGCGACTTCTTTTGGGGTTGCGACCCACAAGTAGGGAAACAGTTTTAGGTCACAGGTGAATACTTAAATTGCTTTTCAATACACTATTGTCCCAAGTTATTTTACACTACGGTGTTTGTTGCTGCTGTGTTAGAAAAACGAGGTATTTCGTTCAACAAGTAATGAAAAATATTCAGAGTACTGAATACAGAATGCCAAAAATTAATACAATATACAAAACAGCTATTTCCAGAACAGCAAGAAACGATTTAGTAACCTGGACAGATAAGTTCCAGATGCGAAATAGTCGTACCTCTACCAAGTAAATAAAAAGCGTCAAACGTTCCATTATTTATAGGTTAAAATTAAAAATAACACAAGAGAGTTTTGAAAGCATAAAAATAGTAGAAAATATAAAAATCTAGGAACATGCAAGCCGCAAAGAATGCTAATTTACAAATGCTATTGGATAGCGAGGCAATGCAAAAGACACAGGATAAATAACTCAAACAGTAGAATATGATGGATGATAGAGGTAAAAGTAGTAGCAGCAACAGTACGAAGATAAGCAGATCCTGGTGAGGGATGAGGTGAATGAAGAAGTAATAATCAGCAGATACAGATGAGGTAGAAATGAAAGATAAAACCTATTGAAGCAGGCAGCTCGTAAGGATGGTTTTTCAATTATACCTGAAAGGTAAAATGTGACCTAGTCAATGGATGGTAAGACTTTGTTTGCTTTGATTCATTGCTGTTCCTTGATGTAAGGGTTGTATTATTTCCTAGCATTGGGTTGAAGTAAATAAAAATCAATTTAACACAAGTAACCTTTCGAGTTACACGGCACGAGTCAATGGAAGAAAAGGTTGTATCTCATGAGTGAGTTATTGGCAGTGTAAGGCACAATACAGATCGGTATATTCAGGGTGAAGACATCATAATGTCCCAACAACAAAGTGTATTTAAGAGCAGGCATAGTAGCAATCATGTCCAACATGAATGTTCACACATACACTTGTTTAAAAAGCATGTGAGCAAAATGAAGATGTATTCAAAGCCGTTACCAACCTCCACAAAGCATATAGAAGTAGATAAGGGGTATGCTGCATGATAGCAATCATGTTTCTAAGGAGTGGGCAAAGGATTATTGAAAGCTCTGAAGAGTTTCATGAGATTACGCAAATGTACATCAAGACAGAGAGTAAAACAGTGAAAATAGCACTTTCTGCAAATAGGATTGATACAGAGTTATGCGAGATAGAAAAGATTCTTTAATGCAAGAATGGTCTTAAAATAAATGAATACTTATTCATTGTATTGTAAATGACATTTAACTACACAGACGTGTCAATAGATTTGCAACAAGCCAGTCACTTTTCGTTGTAATAAATAAAATTAGCAGTATATTTACAGGAAAAATTGTAGAGAGTGGCAAGTTAATCTAGGAATGTTTAATAAAAATATTTTGAAAACCAATTTGAGAAAGAGTGAAAAGGACACGGGTAATGGGAAGAAAACATGGAGATTATGAATAAGATGTCCAAGCACGAGATAACTTAGACAAGATTTTTTCCAATACCTATTGTAGTAAGTGAGCAGAGAGCGGGTGAAGGAGGTACAACATTATGAAAGGAATACTAAGAATGGGAATGTACAAAGAAAGGATCTTTAAATGAATTTTCATTCCAGTTCAAAAAATAAGTATGCACACATGAATATTTCAACTCTTTCATTTGAGGCAAAGACTTGGGACAAAAATACTCCCGTGACTGATGAAACCTGTTCGTAATAGAATCCTTGAAAAATATTGAACAGATACCAGTCTAATCAGAGGTATGAGATGATACTGAATGTTGAAATTTCTTCCATTCTGTCGTGGTTTAGGAGTGTGGAGAGAAAGAACTTATAGTCTGGTTATGAGAGTGAAGAGGTAGGAGCTCGGGTGAAGGTATGCTAGAGGTACATTTACATATGGAAGGAGTGCAAGGAGAGTTCATTAATATAGGTTTATAGAAAATGTAAGTGTGTGCTTTAGACCGTGCAGATTAAGGGAAATTTATATCTTTCACTAATTATTTGATGCCACTCCACAAGCAGCATGGTTTACACCATTTATCTCCTTCAAAATGTAATAATTTAGGACAAAAAACTGCACTATGACGATGCAAAAACTGCAGAATAGAGAAAGAGTTTTAGCTGTGCTGCAAATACTAGTTGGATCCATGGCTCAAAAAAAGGTAATGCTTTACCTGACATAACCAAAATTTCTACAAAAGAATTCTACACTGATTTCTGCAGTACATAATGTCATTTACCCACATTCATCAGAAGAATTCAAAAATTTCTAAAGAAAAAAGGGGGGCTCATGAAAATATATTAAGAACTAGTTATCATAGAAAAATCCCACAAATGATTTTAAAAGTAATATAGAAATCAACTACATTACAATGATTACAAATCAAAGTCACACAGCAGCCGAACTCACCTAATGAAGCTTGTGATCCAAAGTCTCCACTCTTCTTAAGACCTGAAGCAACAGGAATACGTGCAAATGATGGTGCAGAAGAGAGAAAAAATGAAAAAAGTAAAGAGACGCACCGGCTGTTACACAACAGGACCTAAATTTTACAATAGAAATGAAAATATGCTTGACAAAAATTAGAACATAAAAAATTATTTCTGGCACAGAGCACCATAGCAAAAGTGTAACCAAGGAAGAACCAGGTACAAAATTTAAATCTTTCTGATGATTTCTGAAATTAGAACCGAAGAACCAATTCAAGTCCATCATAATACACGAAGAGAAATTGAAACCCTAACGTGGCAATTAACCCATTAAACTTCCCCTGACCAATTCCACGCAAATTAAAAAACAAACCAACCACAGCCCATTCAATGGTAAATCTTGTAGTATATATATGTATGTATGTGGGTGTATATGTACACATATACACACACAAACAAGGTCTGTTCAAATCGAAACCGGACTTTAGTCACACAAACTCTCTGCTGAAATTACAGCACTGTGCTGGTTTGTTCCCTTTAACCCTTTCGCGCCGACTGGGATTATGTGTCCCATCGAATTTCAAAAATCGGCGCGAAAGGGTTGAAGTACTCCGCCTAGCGTGTAGTTCAGAGCTCCCATTGCTTCTGCCCCGGTTGGAATGCTTCTCATACCCGTCTCACTAAATTCTGGGGAAACATTCAGAAATGTGAGACATTTTGGATTGATTTTAGCTCAACGATGAGAAAAAAGTTTGTGTGTGGCACGACAAGACATTACGGAGAGTAGAGGACGATCGTTTTCGTGAAGGCTAATAAGCTGGCGTTCAAGCACAGACGAATGGCTAGGTGCGTTGTCAGGGTAATATAACTCCCTTATTTTGCCACAACATAGGCCTATTCCGGCGCACAGCTTTCCTCGAATGCTTCCGAACGTCTACAAGAAAGCCTCATTCCTCGTGTGACCTTGTGGCCCAAATTCGTGATGGACCACTCTTTGACAGCTAAAAATGCAATATTAGCTTCAAATATAAGACTCGTGTGTGTTAATTTCAATCGGGCGGCACTTGCATAACCCACTGCGATGATTGTATCTTGGTTCCCATACCGTAGCCATAAACCAAGATTCCATTTTCTGATAGATTGCATGAAATTTGCCTTACTTCTTGCACAATTACGCAGCTCTTAGGAGATGATTACCCCGTTAGTTGCTGGTTGTTGGTCCACAGACGCAGCACGAACTTTACAGGAACCCAAGGCCTGTCAAGTTTTCCTGTTCAAATTTCGTGGTACAACCAGATGTTGATACGTTCTTCACAACCTCTGGCATAGTCAAACACAGATTCGAACTAATCACAGAGCGCTGAAGATCGTCCAAATAAGCAGAAATGCAATTGATTTGGACTTAGTATCTGTGACGCCGAAGATCGTTAAGAATTTTAATTTATTCAATCGATATTCCGTCCTATTTAAAACGCTTGAACCACTCGTGACAGTAAATCGGCTCATGGAGTTATCTTCAAAGACCTGCTGAAGCATAGCCTCAGTTCATGTAATAGTTTTGTTGGTCCTTTAACAAAATTTCCAACACGCACGATACTGCAAAAGGTCTTTTCATCTTGTTCACAGAGGTTGACAACACGCGTTATTTTCGAAGCTCAACACGAGTATTTAACCAGCACTGAATGTATCCCCAAACGAAATGTCACAGAAGGCTGTCCCTAAGGGACAGCTTACCAGGGTTCGATCAGTAAAGTTGTTCGTGTGCTGTAACTTCAGTCCGGTCTCAATGTGAACACATCTATTATTACCCAAATTTTAAATTTGACTTGAAAATAGTTAGATTAAGCCTTGACTGAAGTCAGTGCATAAAGTAATCAAACCAATATAGCAACAACGCAACAGCTGTAAGTACAGAATAAAATAATTGGAGGCAGGTCTAGTGATTAAGTGAGGTTGATATTACGTACTGCATGATTAAATCTATTAAAAAACTTGTTCTCTTTGCTTGCATTCAATAATAACTTCACAGCTTTTGATAATGTATTGGTACTTACAAATTACATTGTCACGTAAAATACCCATAATATATCTAACAAAGTGAGTTCTGAACAAGTATGTAACCATTGAGATTTTAATAAACATTTGATAACTCTCAAATCTATTTTACCCTATCTGACTACAAGATACTTGTAGCAGTATCTAGTGTTAAGGCAACATCAACCATTAGAGGTAAAGTTTTGTAAAGATTAAGCTCAGACAGTGGTTCTTTATACCTGTACACTAAAATTAAATAGCCCTCTTAAATTTTGAAACATGTGAACTAGAGTATGGGAATGATACTAGTAGCTTATGGGAGTAATTTCCAGGATATAGTGAAACTCTAGTTACTGTCCTTGTGAAGTTGCACATGCACATAATTTATGAAAAATGTATGTATACACAACATTGAGAGTGAATGAACAGGTGAGGAATGCCAGCACTCCATTAGCACAGCAATAACCACATAGTACACAAATGTGATGTATGTGGTGATGGAACTGGATCCACCATGGTGACTAATTCTGAAAATGTTATCTTAATTTCAGAATTCTAATAAAATTAGAATTATACGCAGTCTACTCCTTTAACCCAGTCTACGAGTTTCCACAATGGTAAAAGCATCTCAACAAAAAAATATAGCAAAATGAGGCAAACAGATTACGTATTTTACACACTCGTACATGAGGTTAGGGTTACAGAATGCCAGCCTGCTTCAACAATATAGGGACTGGGAAGAACAAATATACAAGACAAACCCTTTACAATAATCGTAAGATGATTGATTCACTGTCAGCCACAATGCAAATCCAGTAACATCAATAGCACGTATCGCATCTCTCCCTTAAGCAGGTCTTTGGGGTGCTATTAGAATAAACTTTTTCACCTGTTCATTTATAATGATGTTGTGCATATGCACATAGAAATAACTCTACAACCAACCAAATTACATAATCACCTTACAGTAAACAGCTCGTGAATTCTGATAGATTTTGAGACTACATTGGATATTATCACAAGAAGTACACAACATACCGTGGGGAGCAAAATAATACAACACGTTGATTAAATCGCCAGATTGCCCATTTATACACCACGTACAATTACAAAAATTGGACTATATATAAACAATAGTATAAAAAGGTTATTAATATATCTAAAACCCACAACTATTTAATAAAAAAATTTAGGAACATGTATAATAAATACGTGAACAAAAGTTTACAATATCCGACTTTTTTCTCGATATTATATGTGAAAAATATTATAGGATTATTCCAGAATGTACGAACACATTCTACTATTTAGCAACCGAACTTTCGTCAGCATTCATCTCCAATAACGTGTCATTGGTACAGCAGCTCTCGTTCTAAAACGTCATAAGCATGGGTATGAATAACGACATCAGCCAAGATCTTCACGAACGTATTGTGGTGCTCCGTAATGAAGGTTTGGGATATCGGACGATAAGTGCACAACTGTGTGTTCTTATAGCCTCGGTTGGAGCCATAATACGCAAGTGGAAATGCCGAAATAAGACTCTCAGTAAGCCTCGAACTGACCGTCCTCGTAAGATTAACGACCGTGCTGCTCGAAAATTGGTCCGAACAGTAGTGTGGAGGCCTCAAACTACTCATGAAGAATTGAAGAATGATCTCAAGGCATCTGGGATCGAAGCCAGCAAACACACGATCAGCAGGACACTACGCCGTGAAGGTCTTCGCTTCCACATCCCTCATAGGGCACCTCTTCTCTAGAAACGTCACGTCAAGGCCAGGCTGAAGTATGCCAACGACCATTTGAACAAGCCAGCAGCGTTTTGGAACTGAGTACTGTTGTCAAATGAAACCAAAATCAAACTATTTGGGAGAAACAGCACGAACCATGTTTGGAAGCAACAAAAGAGTATAAACCAAAGTGCACCATACCCACTGTTAAGTTTGGAGGTGGCTCAATCATGGTGTGGGGATGTTTCAGCTCATCAGGGGTAGGTAAACCTCACATCATTGAAGGAACCATGAATGGCTGAAAATATCGTGAAATATTGGAAGAGCAACTCCTACCTTCAGCTCGTTTGTTAAAATTGAAACGTGGATGGAAATTCCAACAATACAACGATCCGAAGCACACTGCAAACGAAACAAAGGAATGATCGAGGATGAAGAAGATAAACATTTTAGATTGGCCAAGTCAATCCCCGGACATGAATCCGATCTAAAACTTGTGGAGGGAATTGAAATTGAAGATTCAGAAGAGAGGTCCCAATAACATCACTGAACTCAAAGAAATTTACATTGAAGAATGGAATAAGATTACGCCCGAAACTTGTAAAAGGCTGGTAGTGAACTACTGTAAACGTCTCGAAGCCATAATTAATAATAAGGGCTAGACAACGACGTATTAATGTATATCTTAAAATGTGTTGTAAACTTTTGTTCACGTGTTTATTATACGTGTCCCTATATTTTTCTTTTGAATATTTGTGGGTTTTAGATATATTACTAACCTTTTTATACTGTTTATAAATCGTCCAATTTTCGTAATTGTACGTGGTCTATAAATGTGCAATATGGCGATTTAATCAACGTGTTGTATTATTTTGCTCCTAACGGTAGTTTCCTATGGGATGACCAATCATCTACAATTGAAATGGAGTGGAGCCCTACAAATGGGCATGATATTTAAAAACAAAGGTTCCATTTCTCTTAGGGTTCCATTATTCCGTTGAAAAGCCGCATCAAAATCTTTGAAAATGAGGTGAGCAAATATTTACTCAACAAATTTTTGTAGACACTGTGATCAATTTGTGAAAAGTGCATCAAGTCTAAGAAAAACTTCTTGCTTACATTTCAATGGAATTTAAATCACATGAATTATAACCTCTTTTTTGGAATATAAATGTATTAACAAGACTACAATAAGGCATATAGTAAAAATTGCAATGACATGGAAAACTGTGCCATGTAGCATGCTGATTTTCACTAAATGCAAGGGAAATGTAAGCTGCAACAGTGACCTCAACGCTGTGGCTAACAAAAAGCAGTAAAATAGCCATTATAACTGGGAATGTATGCAGCAATTCATCCACCAATTGCACGATTTCTAGTTTTGAAACACCCAGACAAGGATCTTCCACTTTACTCAAGCCTGACGAGTATAGGGAACTGTAGATAACTCTCGTAAAGCCGCCCTAGTTAGAAATGATGACCAGAGTAATGCCATGGGTGTCCTAAAAGTTTTTTTTGGGCCCCAAATCTGAGAAGTCAAAAATAGGTATGATGATTTTTTTTCTCCATTCTGCACCCAGCCCAGGACCATCATTTGACCCCCTACTCCTAGACTGCAAATGTAATGGGCTCAACATCTGTATTGTCGTCATAAAAAATTGTTAATCGTAATACTTGCAACACTAAGGCCAAAATTGTAGATTACACTAGACTGACTAGAGTGATGTGCAGACGTCTTTCAAAGAACACTATGTGTACATAAGATTACATGCATTCAGGAAGCACCCGATGGTTTTCATGAAGGGCAAAAAACGAATTGAGTAAAAACAGTCGTACTGGTGAGGGTCTGATCAGTGGATTTTAAACTGTTAACGTATGTTCACTTTTGGTCAAATTGTCCAAAAGACGCAAGTTTAAATTTCTCCCAAATTTATTTATTCTGCATACGTGGTATGCAATTCTCCCTGATATTAAACTGCTCCGAGAATATAAGGGTTTTGCAAACCAGTAATAATACTAGGATAAGGTTGATCCATTTCCATGGTAATTTGTTTTAATAGTTTGATAATCAAATGCTTGTCCTCATAAAAAATTTCAGATAGAAGAATCTACATATATTAGGTTTTGTGTTAGGAATAAATAGTTACATTCTACATTTGAAAAAACCTTTTCAAAGTAAATATTGTAATGCTGAAAGCACTAAGTATTACTATCCTCTATGTTGGATAAGTTTTTAGAATTGAGTGTTATGTGATTTATCCTTCACAGTTGTGTTTGTACGTCACTAGTAGCATTCTAGTTCCTCCAGCATGATCTTGTTGATCTTGTTACATGAATGGCTTTTGAAAACTTCACTATAAAAAATTATTTTTATCATAATAATCTTCATCAAAGAAATTCAGCACATAGTTATTTTCGTGGCTAGTAAATTTTCTGAGTTTAAATTATATTTGCTTGACTGTGTTTACCGTCCCTTTTATGTACAGAGTACCTTGGCACTACACACCTCCAGTTAAAAACAAGTGGAGCAGTAACTAACTTTTGAGAACAAGTTTTCAGTAAGGTTACTACCGCTTCTACAACTTACAACAACCTTTGTTCCTAAAAAAATAATCTCGCGCATATGCTCATTCCTCAGATGCTCACAGTTACGCACAGGGTAAATATTCTGTGAGTGTAGTCGTTTTCATTTTTTGTAAAAGTACTATTTTAAACTCATTTTGGCCCATAAAATGCATAAATACTTACTGCTGTAGAGAAAAGAAAAATTACAACAACATGAAAAAGGCGTTTGTGATTACAATCTCGCAACGTAATATAATTTTGCAAAATGAACGACCTCCATAACTCAGAAAATAAGAAAAATAGTAGTGACTCGATTAGTAGAGGTAACTTTGTTAACAAAATAAAGGTCAAATGTGATAGCAGATTCAAAATATTGTCACTGATGTGGGTAAATGAAAAGCAGTTAGCTTAAGTGTTAATGAACCAATAATTTGAGGCAAGACAAAGCAGTTATTGTGATTTCTTCAAAAAACATCAAGCATAAAAACAAAGATGAAAAATTAGAAGCAAGTAGTAAATTATTTGAAAAATGTTGACAACAAAGTGAAATTTATAATATAGAACAGTATGAGGAGGCTGCCAGTTCTGACAACAGTGCTGCGAAGTTGGCCAATGAAAGAATTTGCCAATTTCGTAGAAAAAATTCCATTTTATACAGGAAACTGAAAAATTATTACTCATTTAGAAACAAAAAAATAAAAGCAATTAGTATCAGCACTCTTCAAGCAAAGAGTACCAAAAAAACACAAAAATAAAAAAGTTAGTTCTCCGAGATTTGAACGGATTGACTATACTTACAATTCTAATCCAAGGACAATTAAGGCTCACCTGATCTTTCATCTCCATCATCATCAGGAAAATACTCAACAGAGCTCTCTTCTTGTTTTTCTTTGTTATGATGTTCATGTCCTGAGTCGCCTTCCTGAACATCAGCATCATACTTTCGAATTGACGCCATGAAGTCAAGGTGCTTTTTGTCTTCCTCAAGCTGAGCCACTCGCTGCTCAGAGGCCTGCAGCTTGAGCTGAGTGGAAGCAAGTTCATCCCTGAGCCACATGTTTTCCTGGCACAGGCGGCGCACCTGAGCTCTCTGCTTTTGTTTTTCAGCCTCCACCGTTTGCAGATGAGATGCTAGAGCCAACATTATCTGAAAGAACAAGCCAAATTGGTATAATAGCATAAACCCTAATACGTGACGGGATAACTCACTGTAGTAAAACATTGTGTATCTTGCAGGAAATACCAAGGACATTTTCAGCACAATAAATCAAAAAGTTAAAAATGTGTGACAACTACAAATTTATGCACATTCTATAAAATTGATCCAAATCAAAATAAGAAATGATTTAAGTGTGTCTATTACTAAAAAGACGTTTTAGCAAGCACGTGAGAGAACATGTTTCATTTCTTCCTCTACGGTCTCGAGACAACCTAACACATATCAAAGAAAATATGCCCACAAAATCAACTACTTAAGTAACTCTTTCTTATTGGTAGGGCAGCAGTGTAAAATACACGATAACCGAAAACCCAATATACCATTTTAAGCATTTGCATTATAAATTCTTTAAACGGTAAAGTGACTTTTGGGCCACCCTGTACATCCCATATCCAATCACATAACATAGAAATCAACAACAAAATACAAATAAGAAGGTAAGCATGTTCATCAACTCTATCTCGTTAATATTACTACCAGTTTACTTTCAGTATCACTCAATGATACTGAAATTCTATACATACACATGCACCTACAAATATCAAGGTTGTCTAGGTCATCAGCATCACTTTCGTTTATTAGACATGTCAAAGAGATAACAGTCTTTTACAGTCTACAGCTTATTCACATAAACACACAATTACTGGGTAATTCTTTATTTTTATAATAGTAGCATTAAAGGGACCGTCTAGCCAGAAGTCGGCATGTATCAACGAAATTGCAGTAACGTTTTTTTATGGGATCTAGATGAATGAAATTTGGCATACGTACGTATTTTTAGAAATAAATAGGAGTCGTCTGTTACACTTTTTCCGTTTTCACCATAATAACGGAGATAATGGGGGAAATGTTATCTTTCAAAATTTCTTCTCAGAGAGTTTTTATCGTAGAGCAATGATTCAGGCATCATTGGATGCGCAAAGATTTGCTAGATATAGTGACCAAAGATTGTTTTGAAATTCACAGTAGTTTAGTTTTTATGAAATTTAAAAAAAAAATGATAAAATTTTCCGTAGATTTTTCAATGTAACTCAGAAATTATTATGAATTTGAAAACGAGCTCTCGTCAGTAAATGAAGCAACTTTTTGCGCATCCAATGATACATGAATCATTACTCTATGATAAAAACTCTTTGAGGAGATAGATTTTAAATATGGTCGCACCTGCACTTTACAGGAGGCGCATTTTAGTACCCAGGACCAGGTCTTTTTATATGACTTTTCATTCGCAAGCTGTATTGCTTGGAAAAATCGGCGCGGGAGGGTGGTGAGGGTGACTGAACCTTTTTTGAGTTTTATGTGCCTCCTTGAAAGAAACGGTACCACAGGTGGTACCAGGGACGCAGATGTCTAAAAGGAACCAGGAGCATACGCTGCGGCGTCCTCGACGGGCTGCACCCGACGCCGCTTGGGAGCGCGTCGTGTAGGGGTGCCCTCCGAGTCCGGGTTCCTCTTTGGTTCCTGAAGACTCAGACCCAGTCGCACCAACAGAGAACCGTCCTCATAACCAAAGTTATGGACAAGAACGGTGTCCGTCACCCCCGACAGGTGAGCGTTCTTCACCTTTGAGCACCGGAGCCATAATTTGGAATACAAGCTCTCGTTGGGGTCCTGAGTCCGTTTCTTCAAGCACCGCGAAAGAAGCTCCGATCTCGTTAGGTCCACATACACCTGAAGGATGCGCTTGAGAAGGTCCTGGGGCAGGTGCGCCACGCACCGAGCGTAGCGCGCGAAGCTCAGGGGCGACGCCCTGTGCCTCTGCGCGCCTCACTCAGCACCACGGTCAGGCTAGTAAGACAGAACGAATGGTACAGCTTCTTGTCAGAGTTGCTCGCATAATAATAAGTCGAAAGAATAAACTTTCGCAGACTCAATCGTACCCTCTGAGTCATGCGAACGAACATTCTGACCAAAATGCATAGCCAGCTTGTAGATCACCTCATCAGTCAGCCCTGCCTTGCCAGCCAGACGACTCCGCAGTCCTGCCACTCGAGGTTACCGTAGCAACTCGCAGATCCTTCATGTTACGGAGTCGCAAGCCAAGTCTCCTACAGACATGATTCACGCACTTCTCCTTCATGGCGGCAATCGAGTAGGGACCAGCACCACATTTCTCTATCGAATAGAGCAATGAAAAAAATTCGAAAATTTCATGCTTTTTTGCTAGACGGTCCCCTTAAATGAAAGTTTCACTCACTGAAATTTAAATCCTCTGCTCTATAGAAATATATTGATAAAAGTACTTTTTCGCTCCGAATTTCAATTACTTCTTACCTAGAGTCAAACGCGCGAAAATAATATCGAAAAAACATCAGCTGCAGAAATTACCTCAAGATGTCAGCTAGACCCTACATGAAAATATATGACCTGCAATCACGATCGATAAAAGGAGCTTGAGTAAGTGGCTGCAACCACATACAGGTCAAAAATTATACCAATATGCAAACACAAGCTCACTTCAAAAATCTCAGGCCCAACTTTGGGTGAGGCCTTTGTCATGGCCTTTAATTCCCTCCAAAACACATTCATCCACCAGGGTGGCATCCCAGAATTTGTCTGTGTGCCAAGGCCATCTAAAAAATTCCTCAAGGACCACCCTGAGTCAATCCATGAAAAACACAGCCAAGTGAGGGCATCAATGGGAGAGCCAGCTTGGCATAAACAGCCCCTCATGCTTGGCAGGTAGTCATACTCTAATCCAGATCACTAACTGTTTAATGACAACATCTCTTATTCCAAGCAGGCACTAGAAAATTCACTGCATGCACAACTATCATGTTAAATTCTTCATTCAGCCCTACAAGATAGCTCACACCAGAGTCCTCTTTAACACACTTGGCATTACACTGATTTTCTATTACTACTCTCGAACCACACCCATAAAGCTCTCGTCCATGCTCATATTTACTACATTCTAAGACCAGATGTTCAATTGTTTCCTCTACTCCTCTGTTACACTGCATATATAAGCTATGATTCCCCTCATTCCACCTCCATGTGCACCTATTCACGTTTAATGCCTTACATGTGATGGCAAACCAGAGTTGGCTGCCAAAACTTCCATCATAGAATATTGTAACCTTGGGTACATTCATATGGGCATACCAAGTTAAGGTGGTCTTCCCAGTCATACAATGCTTTCATTTGTTCAAACCATACACTTTTGTTTATTTTTTCAATTTCTTCAATTTTTGCAATCCCACTGCAGTCCTTCACTTCCATTACTTCTCTTGTGAATTTTCAACTTCCTTGCATGCCATTTGCTCAATTCTCACCATATAATTCAACTGAGCTCCTGCCATTATTTCTGATGTTTTTTTTTACTTGTCATGCGTGAGATTTTCAGGAATAATGATACCTAGATCTCCTTGTTGCTGAACTGTTTCAATATGGGTGTCATTTATCGACTGTTAGAAATGCCTATTATTAGCACTAACGTACATGACAATATTTGTCAATGTTGAAGCTCATTTATGATAAGATACAGAATAGAAGCTCTGTATGTATCCATGAAAAATATTCATTTAAAACAATAATTCATCGTAAATCTTCAATACATTCGTATTTATAAAAATTTCAAATTAGTCATATCTAAACCTTGAAATTTCCATGGAAACCATCTATTACAAATACATTTACAACCTTGGATGTTTTTTTTACAACTGCGTTCATCCGATACAGAAAAGCACTACACTAAATTTCATATCTACTCATCAACATGCTCCTACAGTCCTTGCTGAAATTCTTGGAGCTCAGTTCCCTTTTCTATGCATACTTTACATCTATTAGTGTTTGAGTCTCACACTAAGAATTTGTACACACCCAATGTTTAAACACATTTTACTCCTTAATACTACCTAAATAAATTCAAGATAAACTTTAAAAATATTTGAAAATACAAAATTTCTCTTACCTGGGCCTCTGAAAGTCCCAACTCAATTTGGTCAAGGGATTTTTGTAATATGCCTGCTTTTTCAGGAACATTCTGCACAGGTTGCTGCACCTGAGCAGGTGGATGCTCAGTAGTATTATTGAGGCCAGCTAAAATTGATGTATGCTCATTGCGCAGGGCTTCCAAACCCTGAACAATTGTTCGGGTGTGGTTCACAACTTCTTCCTGCGATACAGCAGTCATTTTGTCAAAGATTTTTGCTTCTGAAAAATAAGGCATCACAAGGTTGAGATAGGAAAATGCGACACAAATGATTATAATAATGTAACTCACCACATGAAAATATGATACAGAAAAATGACATCCAATGTCAAACACTTCACTCATAAGTGCACTTGTATACTTTCATTCTTACATCCATAGAGCAGTGTACACATAAGCATCATTAAAACCTTTTGTTTCAAGAACCACATCTACTTGAATACCTGGAACATCTTTTCTTCAACATCCAAGAGAGCAGTTGTTAAAAATATTTAGCACCATCATTTCAACTCATAACAGATAAGGAAGGGAAGAAAAAGTTACTAGTTATCTATTTTCAGGTCAGCCCCAAGTACATCAAAAAAATAGTTTTAATTGTAGAGCTACTACAAAGAAAAAACTTGAAAGTAAAAACTAGTAAGCACTGAAGACAACATCTGTAAATTTATGGCAAGTAAATTTGTGTGCAAGTGCCTATAAGAACAATGATATTAAATACTAAATTGTAAAGACCACATACATAAATTAACTATTTTATGACTATGACTGTTATGCTCTGAGATTCTACTGAAAGATACTTGGTTAATAAGATTCTCAATTGACCACAAAATTAAATTGGCAAAATTCAACTGAACTGGATAACATCAACCCATGCCTCATTGCAATTGCAACTTTATAAATCTGCAATTTTTGGGGAAAAATCATACATTTTCCTTCTTAAAATGAAAACCATGAGTCCTATAAAACTGGTTATTATACCACACAAGAATCAAGGAGACTACAATGGAAGTGTTATGTGTATTTTAGCTTCCAATTCTTTACTAAAACTTGGAGTTGGTATTTAATATTTTTGAGGTTAAATTGTGATCCAAATCAAAATTGGACAATGAACTTTAAAGTTTTGTATATGCAAATATCAAGAAGCATGAGTTCAAAGCTGATAGGCACTGTTATTAATTGGTCATGTGCCTCATCAATTACTGGCAGAAAGTTGTCCAGTAATTTGTAAGTTTTACTCGGTTTATATCACAATATGCACCAGCTAAAATTGAATACCACCAAACTAAAAACTTACAATAAAGCAAGTTCTATTTTCTTGAGAGCAAGCCAAGATAACAGCTTGACGCTTCACAATTGTATTGCAACGCTAGAAAAAATGCACAAGAAATAAAAAAATGTAAAAATCCAAATAAATCCAGACTAAAACCTAAAAATAGCAACTACAAAGCTTTTCAGTCAACTCTAGATGATTTTTTTCTGTTGATCATTAGGATGCACTTACAAGCAGGGACCTAAAAGTAATGGGAATTCAACAAAAAAATTCTTTATCAACTCTTGTACAAACAACTATTGGCCTCATTTAAAATACCTCATTTGGGAGTAATACACTAATTTAATCTTGCACTCCATTGTTAAAAGCATTCTTCCATTTGTCTGATCCAATGCAATTAGAAGACAGTCCCAAATTTTCTTTCACCTCTTCTACATCAGCAAAATGTGTTCCTTTTAAGTCCCTTTTTATCTTTGAAAACCAAAAAATGTTGCATGGAGCCAAATTTGACAAGTAGGGTAGCTGGGAGGGACAAACTGGTCATGCTGTGTTTGGTGGCAAACAGGCGCACACTAATAGTTCTGTGGGCAAACACATTGTTGTGGTGGAATAACCAATCACTCTATTGCTCCAAACTTTATCACTCTTCTGCTCTCATAAACTCTTGCAAAACCTTATCAACACTTAAATTTAGAATGCTTGGTTCAGTGTCTAATCTAATCTAACCTGTCAAAGAAAGCAATCTACAGTTGCATTAAAAATTTTAAAAGCACCAATTTGATTGAGAAGTTGAAACCTGGAAAACCAATTATGAAAAAAAAAACACCCAAGAAAGTTGCTAATGTGCAAACACTAATGAATGAACGAACAGCACAACAAATTGCCGCAAAGAATCATCCACTAACATTGCCAGACTTCTGAAATGCAACATTGATGAGGAAATCAATAACATTGCACCTGAAACATCATCAAAGGTAATGCATAATATGATAGCCACAGCACAAGAATGCTCCAGAGTAAATAGAGGTCACCTAAAAGAATAATATTCAAACCTTAATTGCAAGTAAATTCATTTTTCTCCTCTTTCAAATGATGTATTTTTTTCTATGAATAAAAGGAAATCATGTTGCTGCATCCTGCATTCACTGTATAAAATACAATGAAAACCTCTGCTTAGGAAAACATCAGAACTGTTTAACATCCTTTCCTTGCTTCTACATTAGAATGTGTTATAAGTAATGTAAAAAGGCAGTTTTTCATATCTGGATCTTCAAATTTTTGATCATTTCTATGTTGCTTTTTTAAACACAAGTAATGTGAATATTATGGAAATGACCTAGCTTGCTTTTGTAATTTACAATGTATCTACATTGTATTTTGGCAAAAATACATAATTTATTGCTCTTATATTCATGAAATGCTACAGAATTGAATTCCTCATAACATTGTCATAAATATTTCAGTAGAAATAATTGAATATTCCATCAGATGTGAAAAACAGTTCTGCATGATAATTGTACCAAATTAGTTACAAAACTGTGTTTGTCTTCAATATTGAGAAAAGAAATTCAAGCACATGTCTTTCATTATATTCAACATTGAGCAATAGAATAAGTTAAAAAAAAATTCACTATCAAATGGAAAATAATTCTAGCAGTACAGGATTAAAATCTATACTGTGCAATAGTTTGACCACAGTGTATGTAATACCTTGTTTGAAACTGGATATCAAAGTTTTGTCATTTTATATCTGAGTGGCAATACAGAACAGACATGATGAAGGCATCTAGCAAATTTTCATGAGTTATTAGTACAAAAATACCTCTTGACAGAACTTTTGCACAAAAGATGTTGTATAGCTGAATGTAAATAAAACATTCATCCAAAATGCTTTGAAACTTGGCCCTACTTCCAAGACTGGAACCAGAACTAAACATCACAAACAACTTCAGCTCCATAAGCTAAGCCATCCAAATCCTAAGCAGGATATTTGTTCTTATTTTTGGTCCAAATGACACCTAAAATGGTGAGGACTGTTTTGTGCTCAGTTTGGCAAGTATGTAGCTAAAACTAGGCAGTCATGCATCTCTAGTGTACTCTGGACAACAAACTCTTTATAGTCATGCAAGAATAAACCTTCTTAAGCAATAATCTGGGTTTGAAACACTACCCATATTATGTCTGCCTACACCACAATGAAGCAAGCATAAAAAATGAAAATGTTTACTTAACTCTGGCTCAATGAGCAATACAAATAATAAACAATCAGTATACCAATAACAGGAAAAAATTGCAGAGCACTGGGATAGTGAACCCAATTTTATCTGTAACATATATACAACTGTGTAAATTACATTTTACTAGAATTTATTGCACAGGTTTCACCTGTTGTGTTGAATACTCTGTGTTCTAAAAAAACTTAATCAAGTTCCTCAAACATGGCAGATTTCAAGAGACGCTTGTTTAAGACCAGTTGAGTTACGTCATGAAATGCACACATTTAAGGTGTGCTGTTGTACTTGCCTGAGTCACAGCACTTAGAGAGAGCTGTAACCTACTGCACTCGCGTCGTAATGACTCACAATACAAAGACATTTCACGGTATCAACGCCCAATTCAACTCTTGACCACTATCTAAATAATCTATCACATAATGAGGGTGACAGTTCAAGGGTTCCACAATGTTAAACTTAATTCTAAAACCAAAGCAGTTGAAGTTTGTATCATCGGTTCGCTTAATTTCAGCAATGAGAGAGACTTGTTAGAAGAGCACAATAAACATTATTTGCACTTGAAACTGTGAACTGAAAAAATAACAGTGTCACAATGAAAACCACGCCCACTTTACAACAGTTTACGCAAGTGCTGAACACACTCGCAACTCTTGTCAACACAATCACACTGTGCAGCCCACCTCGTTTCACCGTTCTGTTTCTCTGGCTGAAGGCTGAGCCTGAAAGCCTGTGGCCCACAGGCTGTGGGCTGCGGCAATCAGCCTGCAGAACTGATGAGTAATACAACAGTGTTGCCATCACGCCGCACAAGCCGTTAGATATACAATAAACAAAAAAATGTTTATTCCGACAAAGTTTGAGCACAATAAGCACTTTACAACATATTAGTTGTAAAATATTCTGATAAAATCTGCTAGTGGATATATTCCTACCTCAGATAAGGTTTATGATCACATCATAGATGCAATTAACAACAATGTGACGCATGCACAGTCACCCGATTTTAAAAACGTGCACGTTATATCATGATACTTTTTTCTACAATTCACATAGCTTTGAGTACATCGATTAGTTTTAGTACAGGTAATTTTCAGGCATAGGATTTTTACCTTTAGGAAAGAAACTTTCACCTTGTAATAGTATTTCACCTTTAATTTGGTATGCCAGTAAGAATGTACCAAGGTTTAAAATGTTTTATGATGGAAGTTTTGGCAGCAAACTCTTGTTTGCTGTCAGATGTAAGGCATTAAGTGTGAATAGGCGTACATGGAGGTGGAATGAGGGGAATACAAGGTTATGTCTGCAGTGTAACAGAGGAGTAGAGGAAACAGTTGAACATCTGGTCTTGGAATGTGGTATGTATGAACATGAGCGAGAGAGCCTCATGGATGTGGTCCATGAGCAGTGTGGAGAAAACAAGTGGAATGCAAGGTGTGTTGAAGAGGACTCTGGTATGAGATATCTTGTAGGGCTGGATGAGGAATGTAACATGACTGTTGTGGATGCAATGAAAGATTTCTTAGTGCATGCATGGAATAAGCGACAGTGATGTTGAATAGTCACTCTTTTGCTATGTGACTACCTGCTATGCATTCGGTGCTGTTTATGACAAGCTGGATCTTCCAGTGATGCCCTCAATTGGCTGGTTCATTTGCATGGAGTGGCTCAGGGTGGCCCCAGAGGAATTACTTTAAACGACCCTGGCTCACAGGAGAAAAACTCTGGGAAGCCATCCTGTCGTTTGTGCGTGTGTGTGAGTTTCATTAGAGGGAATTAAAGGCCGTTACAAAGACCCCAGCCTGGCACTGGCTCTCAAATCTAAGTCTAAGTCTAAGACCTACGCTACTCAACTTATGAAAAAAAAATCATGGCACGACCAAAATGGTCTCAAGCTTAACGCAAACAAGACACAGTGCATCATTTTTGGTTCCAAGAACACAATAAA
The DNA here is from genome assembly GCA_006783055.1 of Trinorchestia longiramus. Classification (NCBI taxonomy): domain Eukaryota; kingdom Metazoa; phylum Arthropoda; class Malacostraca; order Amphipoda; family Talitridae; genus Trinorchestia; species Trinorchestia longiramus. Next base: position 22,076 of record VCRD01000799.1, on the reverse strand, counting down.
AAAGCTCCCGAATTTAACCTTAACGTTAGGAAATGACATTATTGAACCAGTAGGAAAAGTAAAAAATTTAGGCGTCTGGTTTGATCAAAACATGT
>VCRD01000799.1:2847-15817 GCA_006783055.1 Trinorchestia longiramus | reverse complement strand
GAATTACGTGATACGTATTAAATTAGATACATGCAACTTATAATTAGGTAATTGCTAACATATTTTAATGAGATAATTGCTATTACAGAAATATGAATGGTACATTGGGTGGTACCGTTCATGCTACATTAATGAATGGTACATTGGGTGGTACCGTTCATGCTACAGACCACCTTTGTTCTTCTACCTGAAATCTCCATTACATATTTAAATTACTGATAGACCGACCATCTCTGGATAGGTATGAAGACTACCTCCTTCCCCTCCTGCGTGCTACGTACTTTTCTAGCGTAGGAGTTACAAAGCCTCACTCATGTGTCGCTGCAAACTACTCCCCTCTTCCTCTCCACCTTCCCTTCGAAACATACTCCTCTCTACCTAACCACCTTCCTTCCGAAGCATACCGCCCCTCCTCCTCTCTACCTTTCCCTCCGAAGCATCTACCCCGATCTACCTTTGAATGTCATTCTCTCTCTTCTTCTTCTTCTCTCTCTCTCTCTCTCTCTCTCTCTCTCTCTCTCTCTCTCTCTCTCTCTCTTCCTCTCTCGTCTTTTCTCTCTCTCTCTATAACCTAATAACCTGGGCTCAATGGACAACGTTATCGAAACCACAATTAATCCATAAATGCTAGCCTATATCGGGCAGAGGTTCCGTTAATTTTCCTATCTAATTTTGAACGTGACGCAACATTGAAACAAAACAAAAACCCAATGCATTTGTATATGACTCGCGCAGCAGCTTAGAAAGCGGTCGTATCTGCATCTACAGTGTCTCCCGAGGTACCTCCTACTAATAACATTTGCAGTAACCACAATACTACGGCAACACACAAAACACGCAAAGGCAAAACACAAATAATGGCCCCTGCACCACCAGCGTCTCAAGATTTTAACACATGCTCAACAAGAGCAGCAAAAACACCAACGTCATCTGCAAACCCACAACTCTCAAAACGTAAACAGTCTTCAAATAAAAGTATTTCTGAAGCGGATCTCGGTCGCAAACGCAGTATTTCGGTAACGAACATAAACATAACACGCACATGAGGAACACAGCAGACCCCACCCAAACCATTAACATCTTCAATAATCAACGAACTTGAAACAAAAGCTGCACCTCGACTCACCGCAAACGAAAAGTTGCACAACCCTCACAGCGCAGTGCAGAAAGCATTGCCAGAACGGGCACCAAAACTGACGACGGAAGATCCAAATGTACAACTAAATTCTGTCCGCAGTGTTTTAAACGCCCCAGCACACACAGGGCCTACAGCGTCAGCCACACCAGCTTCGATCAAGAGAGTGGAAACAACGAACAACAAGGGGATTGTCTATCGACAGCAGGTGTTTTAAGGTCAACAGTAACATCGCCCGAGCAGGACTCAAAGGCAAAATATCACCTAGCATATGCTAATGTAAAAAATCGAATAGCGTATAGTGATAATATGTTATATCATAAGTCTAGCATTCAGCCATTATCTCAACAAAATATATTACGCAACTGACCAAATGCGTCATTCAAACGCAATAAAAAATTCATCAGTACACGCTAATGTGAGAAACCCAATTGCATCTTATGTACGATAATAACGTGTTATATTATAAGCCTAATGTTAAGACTTCGTTTCAGCAAAGCCACTGTCATGCAAAGAACTCTCCGTGTGCTATTAGCAATTCTGATGCTCTTATAAATTGTTTTCCTCTACTCGCAGTGTACTCCAATAAATACAAAAAATTGTTTTTGATGAATCGCTGCATCCTCTGCAAATAAAAATTTCACATCTCATCCATGAAGTAAATAGCAATGTGGATATAACAGCAGTTCAATTAGCAAAAATCTTGCAACAACCCTCCCCTCCCTCATCCAACCTGAATTTCTACTGCTTTGTCCAATATTCAGTTAATAATTAAAACATTATTTGAACTAAATTCTTTCATAAGTTTATATGATCTTACGCAGGTGACTCCCACCCGAGTCCCCACTCAAATCTCAGGGCAAGACAATATTAGTAAGAGCGTTAGTTTTAATGGATTTCTGCATCCTTTGCAAATAAAGAGCTCACACGTTATCCACAAATTAAATAACGACCTGGCCCTTACTGCAACATAACTGCAAAAATCCTAAAAACACGTGTACCACCTCAACCGACATCAGTTTCCACTGCTCTATCCAACATTCAGTTTATAATTGAACAGCTATTTGAACTAAATGTCCACATCAGCTCTTACGACCTCATACCTATAACTCCCTCCACTATTTCTTCTAATTCAAATTATCAGAAACCTCTTAACACTTTACTTGTAGGAGACAATATTCTCTCAACAGTTAAAGAAGTGACATCGACATCATATGCTGAATCGAAACCATCTCATCTGGTCAATTTAATGGCCTTCTGCATAGCATAAATCGGATGCCAAAATTTAAAAATCACATAATCTGTTTCCGGGACCTGCACCTTTCACAATCAGGCCTGACTGAAATCAAAAAAGTTATTGCGACGAAACACTCCACTGCCCGTACTTATGTAGTCAATTTTTGCAGTGATCAACAACAGAGTAAAGCGCTCACGCTTTGCAAAGAATTGGATTTCACATTTATTCCACTCCGAACATGTGCTTTAACTCACGCTCAGACAATCAAGAACCACCGAACTTGGCCTCACATTAGAAAGAAAACTCAAAAATTTCTTGTCCAAATTGCTATGAAATCAACGCTGCGACTCAACACGCCGTACTACTCACTTTCTGGAAAACTCCCAGAGAAAAACACTAATCTTAAACAGTCGCCCAATAAACTTGTAGTAATGAATACAACCCAGATAAACAACACATGTTCTAAAACAGTAACTAAGCATAAGCACGTAAATGCCTTACACGCGTTGGACCTTCCCAAAATGAAAATACACACAAAAGGAAATGACGGCAGTCCACTGAATCAGCACTTTATACACATAAATCAACTATCCACAGACTCAATTGCTAACAACTATAACGTACAAACAAATAATAAATTTTCCTTACTTTCTAACGATACGAGCATCATCCATAAGTCATAGACATCAAAATAAACATGCAAATATAGAAAAAATTATAAAAAGGTCGCCTTCTCCTCAAAAATTCAGCCGAACGACAATAATAAAGACTCAGTACCATGATTATGTATGCAAACATAATAATAATCATAAAAACCATAACGATAGGAGAACTCCAAACCAAATTAAACCGCCTCACGGTAAATTTCTGAATCACATCTCAGAATCATCATCCAATCCTATATATACACATGTGGGAAGTTCCATGGATGATGTAATAAAATCATTGAACGTAACATTGGCTCACACTTTGGCTGACGAACACTGTTTCCTCCATGCAGTAGTCCTTCAACTTAACGAAACACTAAACACAATGCAAGTCTATGAATTTTTAATGAAAGCCATCGAAACTGAGAGCAGAAGAAATAAAAACCACTACACAAATTTTATCGACGAAGACAGTGGTGGACTTTATCTTTTGGTACACAAATATCTACATAATAAAATATTCGATCATGCAGCCGGGGACCTCATCCCGCAAATTACTTCCAATACTCTACAAAAACCCATCCATATTTACAGTGAAAGGGACGGCGGCATATGGAAGACAATAGTTCAGCCTAAAATAACACGGAATATAAACAAATCCCCGTTAATAGTCCATCTAAAAGAGTACCACTATAGTACTCTTATTAACGAAAAAAATGCATCCATTAATAAAACTTCAGCGTCCAGATAACTAGACAATAATGCAAAGGTAAACACAACACTTTTGGCTGGCACCACGAACACCAAACAGCACCTCACCGAACTCTCACACTTTAATGCAAAATGTTCCGCACGACGTAACGAATGGACAACTTCAAGTAAATGCCCTAAAATGAATCGTATCAAAATTAAACATATCAACGCGCGAAGCCTCAATGACAAATTGGGTGACATCAAAGTAATGATAATAACTGAAGACATTGACATTATATGCGTATCTGAGACATGGTTTGATCCAAGAATTCAAAGCTCACATTTTGATATCCCAGCCTATTCACTTTACCGAAACGATGGCAAAAAACAATAGTGGTAGCAGATCTTGCATTTACATCAAACACGTCTACACAACATCACAGATTTTGGAAAAAGAAATGTGTGAGGGTATAGAAATGGTATGGCTTAACGTGCAAGTAAAAAAGCTCAAATCTTTCATTATTGGCACCGTCTACAGACACCCATCTGCAGCTTTACAATTATCTATAGAGTTTATTCAGAAAACGCTTAGAACAATTTCAGAAACCAAAAAATTCTTCTATGCTGTCGGCGATTTCAACGTAGACCTGAATAATAAAAGTGATAAGCTAACCAAAACGCTAAACAGAATTAATCTATCACAAATGGTCCAAGAACCAACTCGCATAACAAAAACTTTCAAAACTTTATTAAATCTAGCAATTACTAATAATCTTAAAGCAATAATCAGCACTGAAATATCACCTTCAGTATCCGACCATCACGTGGAAGAATGTTTAATTAACGTAGCAAAAGAAAACCAAAATCCTGCTTGATTACCTACCATATGAACATTCTATACACACCAGAACGATTCCAAGAAAAACTATGGGATAGAAGGAATGAATTTCAAAGTGTGGAACTCACCGATGATGTTGACAGTCAAGTCTCAATTTTTGATGATAATTTCTCAGGAGTCTTAAACGAATGCGCACCATACACCACAAGGAGAGCTAAATGGAAGCATACCGTCTGGATAACAGATGGAATAAAACAAGTGTGGAAACAGAAAAAACTTACCTACACGAAATTTAGTGCAACAAATCGAACAACTCTCTACGAGACCGTTATGAACATCATGTAATGGCCCTCCGTAAAAAAAATTAACGAAACAAAACGAAAACACTTCTGAAAGGAACTACAAACAGCAAAGAAAAATCCAAATGAACCTGAGAAATCATCAAAGAAATAGCACAGTACAAAGACATAAAAGAAGAGAAGAAATTCGACAGTCCATTGGAAACAGCCACTAATTTCAACACTTTCTTCTCTGAAGTCAATGCAAAAGTCTTCGACGAAGTATCCAAATCTACTCCACATAAGCCTGTAGATGTTCGCCTAAGTCCTGCCCAATTCCTAAATACAACTAACACATGGAGAACAAATTCAGTTAGTCTACAGGAAATACGTAAAATCTGATACTCGTTGAAAAATACAAAGGCAGTTGGACAACGACATAAGCCTTTAATACATCAAAGACAGTTTCATTGTTACAGCACCATCGCTTTGTTTGATAATCAATACTTCCATTGCTACAAACAAATTCCTGGATTGGTGGAAACATTCCATAATCTAACCATTGCATAAAGCAGGTGACATTAATACTGCATCAAATTACAGGCCAATTAGCCTTTTACCAATCTTATCCAAAATACTAGAAAAAGTGATATCAAATCAACTCTCAACACATTTGGACAAATCTAACTTAAACTTCATCAAAACCAGTATACTTACAGAAAACATACCAGCACTAAAGACGCTCAGCTCAACATCATCTAGAAAATATACAGTGATATAGACAAAAAAACGCCACTCTCTTGCTTTTGCTTGACCTCTCCAAAGCTTTCGACAGTGTTGAACATGCACGGCTTCTGCAGAAAATCTCTAACTTAGGAATCGCCACACAGTGGTTTCAGAGCTATCTAGCAAACCGCTCTCACGCAGTCCGACTAGAAAATACGATTTCATCATCCATCCAAGACGATTTCGGCGTTCCACAAGGTTCTATTCTCGACCCACTTCTGTTCTCTATTTTCATCAATGATTTCCCATCCATGCCCTCAAGCACGAGAATTTCTATGTTCGTAGATGATGTACAAATTGCAATGACAAGCGCGCCGGCCAAACTACCTCACACAAAAACAAATGCTGAAAGGTTTTTAGCCCCGTAAAATCCTGGTACGACCAAAATGGTCTCAAGCTTAACGCAAGCAAGACAGTGCATCAGTTTTGGCTCCAAGAATACGATAAAAAAGCTCCCGAATTTAACTTTAACGTTAGGAAATGACATTTTTGAACCAGTAGGAAAAGTAAAAAATTTGAGCGTTTGGTTTGATCAAAACATGTCCTTCACATCCTATGTGGAGAAAACATGTAACAAAATTAACGGTACATTAATGTTACTTCACCGCATGAAGAACATGCTCTACGAGAAAATTATATTATTAGCCATCCAATCTTTATTATCACGCTTTGACTACCGTGACTTGATCTGGGGAAATATACCTAAAGGTCTTCAAAAAGAGCTACAGAAATGCATGAATTTTGCTACTAAAGTATGATAGTATGCAAAGAAAACTAGAAAAAACGATCATGCAACCCCTGTCATGAAAAAGCTTAACTGGACCCCTATAGAACAAAGACTACTCATTCACAAGGTCATTTTGCATTCTCCTCTCCATATCGCCCTCAAAGTTCTGCCAACGTTGTTAAATTCCATTCACCTACTACCATGGGTGTAAAATCCAATCGGCGACATGATGTTCACATCAGTTTCCGCTTGTCCGATGCTGGACAAAAAGCTTTATTAATTTCAGGTCCATTGCTTTGGAATAAACTGCCCCCGTATGTGAAGGAAAACTAATCAATTAGGAATTTAAAAAAACGTGACACATCATTTTCGTATATCAAATATGTAAACAAATACAGAAAACTTAGTTCCTATACATGATGAAACAAAATTAACATGCTAACGAAACATACTACATACAAGTGCATACCATGTGTTTGTGTCATACAACTCGACTGTAAACTGAAGTAGAGTTAACAATATTTAAACGAAACAAACCCAAATGTCAAACTCGTGCTACAATTCTGCAGCTCTGGAGTCAAATCGACTAATTTATATTTATCAAAAACCGGGGTGTTTTTTACTTTTTTACTTTCAAATTTTCGGCTTCTTAATTGGTGCTTATTTACCTGATAAATATTTCAATGTTCTTAATGTTAAGTTTTCATAATGCAAAACAAAACACGAAAAAATTTTCATGGGAAACAAATTGTATTTTGCCTAAAAATAAATAGAATTGTATTTGAATTTGTGCTTGCTCTTCAGTTTGTCTTGTAAGGCTTTTAGATATTTTTTATATTTCTTTTATGCTATTTTATTTTACTTTTCGAAGGTATTATCATAAAGTTCATACGTCAATGTTAGTAATTGTTTTGTTACAATAAGTGAATGTGAAACCTTAGAACTTTAGTATACTACAGCTCTTCTTATCTAAGTCAACATCTAAATCTTGATAATTTGAGACTATCACTCTTCTTCATTATTTTTAATTTTAGTCTTTTTCTGATGTGTAACGTCCGTTTTTATTAAACGCGATGATATTTATAGATAACTGTGTTAATGATGAAATCAAATAGATCACCAGTAAGTTATATTAAACAGTCACCCATAAATAATAAATTACAATTTCAATTTAATAACAATTACAATTTCAATTTAATGAGAATTACAATTTCAATTTAATAACAATTACAACTTCATGTTTTAACTTTTTACTCTCATAATTTTTCGTTATCGGTCTTTCTCGGATGTTAAACACCCGATTTTGTTAAATGCAATAATGTTAATTCTAAGCTGTGCCTAAAGACAATATTTCGTTTATCACCTAAAATGAGTAGAATACGTACCACGTCAGAATTCAAAAGAGTGTCACCAATGACTACCTCTTAAGTCATCATTGTAAAAGAGAAGTTTAATTTGCTTCACTATGTATATTTAACGTTCATTGCGTGATGTGAATGTTTACGTATACCCGTAGATACCGCTGTTTTATCATCTATTATGCATAGAATACCTACCACTTGAGGATTTTATGATAAGGCATCTTTAAAAACCATTGCTGTTACATTTCTTATGTAACAACTTTATTGGAAGTATACGTTTTTGTTTGTTTGTTTGTTTGTTTGTTTGTTTATTCAAATAGAGGAAACAAAGTTGAAAAATGAATACATGGTATCATAATGAAGACTATAAATCTAAGCATCATAGAGCAAAAAAGAATTTTCCTAATAAATTTCAAATTTTATTGAGCAATTATAATACACTATCTATTACTGAGCAGTAAAAATATGAATAAAAATAACCGCTTATCCATTGCCGTACAAGGCCTCTCTCCAATTGATGAATGCCTTAATTGAATATTTTTTTAATCTAACCCTCTTTTAATCCGAAATTTTTGTCAATTGCTAGTTACTATGACCAATTTGTTCAATTTTTGCCCTCTGATGCCAAAATCCTATAAGAGCAACATACACACATTCCTACTTTTCTGCAATGCCAAGCATATGATACATCGATATCAATAGCATTTATTTATGTCGAATTTGACCCAAACCTTGCCTCTGTCAAAAATAGAATGTCTTTTAGTTCTGAATTTCTGAACTCATTATTCCGTGCTTAAAAATGCAGCTTGCTTATTTCTACGCCCGTTCCCATATACGCTCCCCCAGTTGTCAACACCGATGAACTAGTGAAATAACAAAGAAAACGTCATATGATGAATGAAGGCAGTGCAGAGGTATTATATCCGTATGGAGATGCTTATAAACATTTGGGCATTTCATAGCCATGAATGGCACTAGAAGCTGTTGTTGTCTCTGCGATCGTAGAAGACGACGGGGCGAAGAATTTACAAACTCATACAGCAATTTGAAGAATCTTTTACTTCAGTTTTCAGGGTTGAGTCGATAAATTGTTTTACACATTATAACTGAGACAGTTACAAGTACGCTCCCACTGGGATAACTCTAAGAGTGATCCAACACAGCTGCTGTGAAAGTGATCGAGTAGTTTAATCATAAAACACCCATTTACTATAAGCACTTTGTCATCATCTTTTTATCGAGTAAAAAACGCTCAAAAGAAAATGGACCTTCCCAAAGCTGTGTGTAGTTTTAATTTCTTCAAATGAATAGGAACATGAGTTAATATGAAGAGAATTTACTATAAATAGGAAACAATTGATAATTCTACATTTTGTCCAGCATCATAAGTTGCATTCTGTATTGCACAAATTGTAGTGACAGCGAAGGTAGATGAAATGCTGCGTCAAACCGTGTTATGAAGAGAGTTACTAGCGACCTCGTTATCAGTGAGTTCTGTAGAGACCTCAGTTGCAAGGCTCCTTTCTCTGTGGTCTACAGAATTATTTAAATGGATTACGTCTTAAAAGTCATGGAAAAGTCATAACACACTTTTTCGAGTTGTCTTCATAACCTAATAAATTTTTCTTTAATGATATTAAAAAACTGATAAGATGATAAAGAAGTCATCTACATATATCATAGACAGCGTATCTCTCTTTCTTCGCATGGAGCTTCATCATCACCCTTACTCTTAGAATGTTAACCTTAAGAATTTGAAAAACCAATGTACTAATGTCTATGTACTGTGTACTCGATTGGAAATAAAGTTTGTTTGTTTGTTTATTTATTTGTTTGTTTGTTTCTCTCTATTTCTATCTCTCTGTGTGTGTCCGTCCCATTACTTCATATTTATTACTTGAGAAAAATTATTGAACTGAAATCAAGACGGGTACGCATGTTGTCATTGAATTCCCCAACTAGAGGTGCACAAGACGACCCCCATTACCTTCCCTTCTGATAAATGTTACATCCAGTTTAAGGTGCGAAAAAAACTCACGCCCTTCAAAAACTTCTTGTCTTAAAGCTAACACTGGTAACTCCCACAGAGAGTGACCGTCTCAACCACCAAAGTGTAACACTGGGAACTCCCAGAGCGAGTGACCGTCTCAACCACCAAAGTGTAACACAGGTAACTCCCAGAGAGAGTGACCGTCTCAACCACCAAAGTGTAACACTGGGAACTCCCAGAGAGAGTGACCGTCTCAACCACCAAAGTGTAACATATTACTCATAATGGTCAGAGGACCGATGTGTTTTACTTGATTTTAAGTTTTGAGTGAAATAATTTATTTGAAAACAGTTTAAGAAGTGCATAGACTGAGGAATTTTTTTTAAATTTCGTAACAATTTTTAGTAGGAATAATAAAATATTCATCAGTCCTTGTTTTCCAATCCAATAGCACAAAGTTATTAATGTCAGTTATAGATAATTCATTCCGAACATGCTAAAACATATTTTAGGCTCATCGTTTGGGTCAGTGACTCCCAACCACTGCGTTGCGACACACTGATGTGCCCTGGAGGCTGCTCAGGTGTGCCGGGAAACAATCCCATGGCACACCCGAGCGCTTAAAGATTGTTAATATAATTAATATGCTTGCAGCGAATAATTTATGTAGAATTTTACCTGAAGAATTAGAGAGCGCCTCAAGTCGCATTTTGCACACAGAGAAACTCAAATTCCTGTACAATATCTTCAAATTATGAACAACGGTTTCAATGTCAGCAAAAGATGAACTGTAAATTTATATAGTCTCATTGGTGTTCATTACTTGTCGTTCCAATTGTGACTTGAGTCATTGAATTGACCTGATAGTTGAGCGAACCTTAGTGGAAGTGAACGAATATTTTGGAGTACCATCAACCAATCAATTTGCAAACTGTCGCAGGACGTATCATACGAGTTCGTCTTTGAATAAAAATATTTCACATTTTTTGTTTATGATTACGTTTAAATTGCGATTAATTTAAGCGATAGTTTTTGAAAATAAATTTCATTAAGTTTGATACTCCATTGTTGAGATTCTTTTAGTTACTTGGCTCAGTCGTGATATGGTAAGCAAGTGCGGTGGTTCACATATTTTTATTGTTATGACCGCCTTCTTTGGCTGCATCAAGCCCTCAACTATAGATAAGTTCCTCAAGAGAAAAACTGATTGCAATGTGTCTTCTCCACTGTGTATTGTGTGCGGCTAGACTCTGTCCAAAGAAATAATGGTGCCAAGTAAGTTGAGTAGGCATTTCACTACAAAACACCCGAGTCTTCAAAATGAAAGCATTAAGTATTTTGAAAGGTTGTTACAATCAAATAAAAAGCAAAATAAACTGTTACAGAAAACAATGGCTGTGTCTGAAAAAGCTCAAGTAACATCTTATGAGGTGGCAGAAATTATTGCTGTTAATTCAAAGTCTTGTGCCTTTGTCGAAACAGTCATCCTACCAGCGTGCAAAAAAATGGTTAAAACTATGCTTGGGGACAACGCTAAAAACGAAATTAGTAAAATTCTTCTTTCAGATAACACAATTCACAGAAGAATTCTCGAGTTGTCACATAACACCGAGGAAAGCGTAGTAGCCAAACCTAAAGCAGATTGTTGAATGTACTGACATCAATAATTATGCCCAGTTAATTATATTCATCCGTTTTATTGCTGATGATATTATAATTAGCCAATTTCTTTGCTGTAAGAAGTTATCCATAACTACTAGAGATCAAAGTGTTTATGATATATTGTCGGTATACTTTGAAAAGCATGGCTTATCATGGGACTCGTGTGTGGGAGTGTGTACTGATGGAGCACCCTCTATGGTGGGTTCAGTGAAAGGTTTCGTCTCTCTGGGGGAGGAAGTTAATCCTAGCATTATGTAAATCCATTGTTTGTTGCAGAGAGAAGTACTGCTTTCAAAGACCACTCAAAATGAACTGAAGGATGTATTAGATAAAATCATCAAAATAGTAAATGGCATTAAAACACGGCCCATGAAGACTAGAATATTTGAAATGTTATGGTAGGATATGAATTCTCAAAACGTTTGCCTGCTATTACATACATAAGTACGATGGCTGTCCAAAGGAAAACTACTTTAACGTGTGAATGAACTTCAGAAAGAACTTCTCTCCTCTGGGAATGAAAAACATGACCTATTTTGCAAATACCTTAGTAATGACTTGTGGGTATCCCAAGTTGAGTATTTAAGAGATATTTGGCCACCTAAATTCTTCGAACACCGAAATGCAAGGATAAAATGAAAACGTTCTAACTTTTACAGATAAATTCGTTGCTTTAAAAAAATTGTTTTGTGGAGGAAGAGAATCAAGGCAGGTAATTTGCACATTTTTCCATTAATTTGGAAAACTTGCAATAAAAAGATAATTCCTATTACTAATGTATATCTGACATGCTTAGCAAAGCTAATTGACAAATACTTTCATTCCATCAACATTGATGAGCATGATTGGATTCGTAATTCCTTTGCAGATTGGGCTGTTACCAGTCCGACTAATTTTGAGTTGAATGAAGAAGAATTAGCAAGTCTTTCCAACGATCGAGGACTGAAATTGAAGTATGCTCAGTTACCGTTAGACTCCTTTTGGATTTCGGTTATGGAAGAGTACCCTTCAGTTGCCAAAAAAGCTATTAAGATTCTGTTACAGTTTCCTACTTCATATCTGTGTGAACTAATGTTTTCTTGTTTGATCAACATCAAAACTAAGAAACGTGCAAGGTTTGAAAGTGTCGAGGAAGACTCGAGAGTATGCCTGTCTCTCATTCGACCAAATATTAGAGTTGTAAAGAAGTACCAGCCTCAAATTTCGCACTAAAATCTTTACTTCTTTCATGTGAATATCATATTTTCTTTTCTTGTCTAAAATCTATTTCAAAAAGTGTTTGAAATTTGGCTTATTGAAATAGACGCAGTAAATTAGGATGTGAACCTTAGATTTATAATTTCCATATTTTACTTTTAACCGATCTACGAAAAAATAAAATTCCACTTGTATTTTGTTCTTCAAATCTGCCTTGAAAATATACAGAGGCTCAAGTGTCACGTGGAAAAGGGCATTAGCAATAGAAGTATTAATTTTTTCCGACAGGTGTGCCGTCAACAATACCGGAGGGAAAATCTCGACACCGATCTCGACACCGAACTTGACCCGAACTGAAAAATCTTGAGATCTCCAGAAAAGATCTTGAAACAACAGTTTCGTTAATTATTTACGTTCTA
>VCRD01000798.1:189454-202293 GCA_006783055.1 Trinorchestia longiramus | reverse complement strand
TTGGGTATGATTGAAGAGCAAAACAATAATCATTCATGGAAAACTGCTTCTGTGATAAAAGTTCCAACTGACGTGTCAAAAATACTAACTTTTACACAAGTCTTTCTTTCGATCTTGAAATAATCAAGTTCTTGTACTGCTTCTTCAGGTTACGTTCAGGTTTGAAAGCATCAAATGAAGTAATCTTATCCTTCTGAAGAAAATACCTCAGTTGAAGGGTGGACGGCACTAGTGGACTACTTGCATTTTTTCCCACGGGAAAAAATGCAAGTAGTCCACTAGTGCTGTCCACCCTTCATATGGTAAACTACTGGATCGTAATCGCCTCTGTCAGCGCTGTGTTAGCGACAGCACGGGAGTGGCTACTTGCATTTTTTCCCGTGGAAAATATATTATATTTACCACGGGAAAAAATGCAAGAAATCCACTAGTGCTGTCCACCCTTCAGTTGTTAGTCTTCAACTTTCGCCGGGCGAGGAGTGAGTTTTGGAGAGGGCAAACATGAAGCAGGCACATTGAAGATACTGTGCTGTGCCTGTTCTCCATATTGTAATTACTCCGACAGTTCACAACCCTACACTTGTTCGGCATTTTTAATACATATAATTAGCAATAAACTTTGTAAACAAACAGTATCCACTTAGAAATGCAACAATGTGCCTCGAAACAAACAACGATGTCCGATTCAAACCGAGCGACAGACTACGACAAGGCTCACACTGTGACAGATGGGGGATAACTGAGCTGAGTGAACTGGCCTTCGCTACCGTAGTCAGCTACATGGCGGTGCACGTCCTGTTTATAGTAGTCCTTGGCACTTGCCCAAGACGGCAGCATGTTTCTCTTTTTCAACCAAACGCTGCGGTCATTCTCAACGTTTACCTAAACATGCGCAACTCTGCATTCTAATGTATCCAGGAGCTCTCACACTTCACTCTGAAAATAGATAATTAAACTTCTCGGGGTAAAGTCGTAAGTAAAAATATGTTTCATTAAGTCTTAACTCGTGAGTAAAATTTTATAATTTTTTTTGCGTGTCGTAGAACTCAAATCAATAAAGTTATAACGCAACTTACTACTGGTGAGAGGCATGATCCTTGCGTTGCACATCAAACGAGTTATCCCTCATATAGAAATGAATTTGTCTTTTTCATGAATGAAATCACGTAGACCTAGTTAATAATAAGCTACTATTCCCGTCCTCTCTTAGAACCTGAACCAAAAAGTAGTGTGACAATAACGAACTTGGCTTGGCTGCGCATTCATGATCCGAGTATCTATTTATTCACGGAGCATTCCCGTAATAGCAGCCGTGAGAAGTAGAAGAATGCAGGGGAGCCAGTAAATTGTAGGAACGAGATACAGTAACACTTTCTCGAGACGCTTTCAAAGGTCAGGCAGGGGCGTGACGCAGGGTACGCCGAGCAAGACGCGGGAGCCTCGATAGTGTCCGTCAGTGGGCACTTTCACTCTTTTGCATCCTCAAGAAAACCAGTCAAACTTGGCGTGTCCGTCATTGCTAGTATTGATGAACTCGAAACTAATGCCGCCCTTTCCCGTCCTACAATTTGAAAACTAGGGATAGAGGTATCATTCTCTTGCAAACTTCACGAAACGAGCTAAACTTTGCCTGTTTTTTTTGTGTATTCCCTATAATTTCTCACGAGTAAATATCTGGCACATCTTAACACGTTGTGCTGGGACTTGTCTGTGTAGTAGAATCGGACTGTAAATTTAATTGCACTTTCGGTGAAGTTTTAATGTCGCACAAACAAGCTTTGGCAGAAACTGTGTTCCGAGAATTAAACTCCGTATGAACGGTCTGAGTTTAATGTTTCTAATATTTAATTTAATTCTGCAGTTCTGCTTATATTAAATTTTTAAAACTTATTTTCACATCTAAATTTGTTATCGAATCAACTTTAATTGTTGCATTCTTCAACTGTTACTCTTAAGATTTAGTCATAAGAAGTCACTCTTAAAAAATTACTCTTGAGAAATTACTTTTGAGAAGTTACTCTTGAGAAGTTACTCTTGAGAAGTTACTCTTGAGAAGTTACTCTTGACAAGTTACTCTTGACAAGTTACTCTTGACAAGTTACTCTTGACAAGTTACTCTTGACAAGTTACTCTTGACAAGTTACTCTTGACAGGTTACTCTTGACAAGTTACTCTTGACACGTTACTCTTGACAAGTTACTCTTGACACGTTACTCTTGACACGTTACTCTTGACACGTTACTCTTGACACGTTACTCTTGACACGTTGTACTGCTCGTAAATACCTATAAATACCGTGACAAGTTACTCGTGACAAGTTACTCGTGACAAGTTACTCGTGACAAGTTACTCGTGACAAGTTACTCGTGACAAGTTACTCGTGACAAGTTACTCGTGACAAGTTACTCGTGACAAGTTACTCGTGACAAGTTACTCTGGACAGGTTACTCTTAAAAAATTACTTTTATGTACGAAAATTTGCATTAATAAGGTATTGAAGTGCGACTGAGTTATTCGCTGAATGTATCTATATTTTCATGTCATACGTCTGACCTGAGCTTCATGAACTGTCCTTCACAGGACGGAGGAAATACACGTATGATTATTAAAAACGTGAAATAATTTTTGTTTATTGTTACAGATTTTCAATATTTTATCATTAATATTATACCAAAGCACACAAAAAATTCTCAGAAATTCATTTCTCGTACAAATGAAGCATAAGAATTTGTGTGCGCTGCAATACTTCAAGAAAATAGTGTACTCCAATAAACTAAGAAAAGTTCATTGCTGCAGACGATGCAGCTAATATTAATGTCACTGAAAATATTCGTAAAAATCAGCATGCGGGCTAAGGTCAATAGATAATTGTGAATTAAGATGACGATAACGAAGTATAGACGTGCTTATGCTGATAGATGACAATACAATTAAGCGCTTTTGAAAATAAATACACGTAACACGGCGCGTGTCACAAACAATACAAATCAACATCCAGTCATGTGTGACGTGTACAAGTAATTCCCACACAGCATTACAAACCATCAGATCGCGACGGTGGTGTGTGACGTGTACAAACTAATTGCGTGACGTGTACATGTAATTCCCACACTGAATTACAGATCAACAGACCGTGACGGTGATGTGTGACGTGTACAAAGTAACTATAACATGACGTGTACAAAGTAGCTATAGCGTGACGTGTACAAAGTAGCTATAGCGTGACGTGTACAAAGTAGCTATAGCGTGACGTGTACAAAGTAGCTATAGCGTGACATGCACAAACTTGTTATAGTGTGACGTGTACAAAGTAGTTATAGCGTAACATGTACAAAGTAGTTACAGCATGACATGCACAAACTTGTTATAGTGTGACGTGTACAAAGTAGCTATAGTGTGGTATGCATAGACTTGTTTTAATGTAACGTGTGTAATGTAGCTATAGCGTGACATGCACAAACTTGTTATAGCGTGACGTGTACAAAGTAGCTATAGCGTGACATGCACAAACTTGTTATAGCGTGACGTGGACAAAGTAGCTATAGCGGGACATGCACAAACTTGTTATAGCGTGACGTGGACAAAGTAGCTATAGCGTGACATGCACAAACTTGTTACAGCGTGACGTGTACAAAGTAGCTATAGCGTGACGCACAAACTTGTTATAGCGTGACGTGTACAAAGTAGCTATAGCGTGACATTCACAAACTTGTTATAGTGTGACGTGTACAAAGTAGCTATAGCGTAACGTGCACGAGTTAGTCAGAAGTTGACGCAGGTGAGCTCGCTCTAAGCAACGTTGACCAGCGACACCTGCACCTCCGTCCCACAGGTTAACACCTGCTCGTCAGTACACACGTTTTAGAAGCTATCATTCTGTAGATGTTCATTACCCACATGTTTCATCCATTTTCTTCTTCGTTTCAAACTTTTGTGCTTATGAGCTGGGTTTATTTACATGAAAAATACCTATAAATATAATTAGAAAATACCTTACTTGTTAAACAAATCACCAGAATGCTGTTCATGCTCTGACTTCAAAAACGAGGCGTGTTGCTCAGACTGTACACACACCCAGGACTGTACACACACCCAGGACTGTATACACACCCAGGACTGTAAACACACCCAGGACTGTACGCACACACAGGACTGTACACTGTACACACCCAGGACTGTACACACCCAGGAGGCAGGTGTGTGACGCTGTACAGTCCACGGACAACGTACGCCTGATTTCGTCTCGTCCTCGTTTCCTCGTTGATGCTTCCTTGTATTACTTTTCAAGTTTATATATTCTTATTTGCTAAATCCAATTTTTAAGGGTTTGTTTGATATTATTATTATGTTCATTAATCCAGATTGTATTATTATTATTATTACTATCATTATTGTTGTTGTTTTCATTATCAGTCATATTTTTTGTAAAACCAAAGGTATTATTATTATTCATTTGAATTATATTTTTCGTATTGATTAGTACCAATCATGAAAAGAAGTTTTTAGTTCATGTTTATTGCTCCAAAAAATAAATTTAAAACATCGAAAGGGTACACTATGTATGTTTTTTTATCTATGACTTTCTGTTGCAAGTTAAAACATAAAATTTTCTGAATACCATATGAACTACGCACACGCACATTTTCTAAAGAACAATTGCTCAGTGGGTAGCCATTTTGTAATTGCATACGCACTGTAATTAATAAGTCAATGCAGTTCGGGAGGAAATATTGCACGACTAATACTGGGTACGGCAACATAACTTCCTTTTTTTAAAACGTTTTGCTCTGAAAAAAGGCAGTTATGTAGCCGCACCCTGTAGTTGACGCTATTGTAATTATAATCATCATTGAAGAGTCAGCCAGGCCAGCAGTATGGAGTGTGATAGTGACGTGATCATTGAAGAGTCAGCCAGGTCAGCAGTATGGAGTGTGATAGTGACGTTATCATTGAAGAGTCAGCCAGGTCAGCAGTATGGAGTGTGATAGTGACGTTATCATTGAAGAGTCAGCCAGGTCAGCAGTGTGGAGTGTGATAGTGACGTTATCATTGAAGAGTCAGCCAGGTCAGCAGTATGGAGTGTGATAGTGACGTTATCATTGAAGAGTCAGCCAGCAGTATGGAGTGGGAAGTGAAACCGGAGTTCGTATCGCTGAGAAATTCTGATTTTGTTGAATGAAAGTTACGTTGAAACTTACTTGAAAATAAGTAGCAGTTCAATTGTAGCAAAATTACTATTATTCTATGTATTATAATGATTACAATTTAAGAAGTAAATGAATTTTATACATTTAAACAATAATAAATCTCTTGAATAACAGACAGCCAGTGAAAATGGCGTAAATTTATCATGCTGGTTTCCACATTTACACAAACATCGAATAAAACATCTAACAGAATAGAGAAAACTAAGTTTTGCTTATCTCTCTTGCTGATGTTTTCCTCATTATTTCAGCGTTTTTATCTGAAATTTTACTAATATTTGAAAGATATTTTTTAGTTCATACGCCTGTCTTCGAGTAAACAATTTTCCATTGTATTATTATATCACGGACTCGTATTTTACTCCGGTATTGTATATTGTACCTCTTTCATTCATCTGCACACACCTAGTATATAATGTATATGAGGAAACCTAGATATGAGTTTTGGTGTTTTCATTAAAATCTGTGCATTGCAATGTACTAATGATATCACGTATAATGGGTATTGGGAAGTATTTTTTCTTGCTGTTAGTTCTGAATCCTTTCAGTACAGAGTTGGTATCAGATACCACCATGAAAGAATATCATCTTGAACACTCAAAATCGCAGATTTTAAGTTTTAATATTTCACCTGTCTTGGCCTTGTTTTTCCTATCACAAAGTAAAAACACTAACGTATTTGCATACACATTTCATGTGGTACTCCAGTACTGTTACAATAAAAGCGTAGTTTTTAAAGACAATTTTAAGTTTAAATCGTTTAGCTATGTGGAATGGAACGTCTGTGTACGCCGAGCGATCTTACGTGTGTTATGTAGATTTTGTAAAGTTATTATATCTGAATGCCAAATGAATGCCTCATAAAAAGTTATTAGTAATTTCTTATGAACAAGTGTTCAGAACAGGTGTAGGTATTTGGAACCAATCCGAGTTTAAATTACAATTATCACACAAGAATAGAATATAATAGAATTAGGCTATAGGTACGAACCTTCTGGCCCATTCTTGGGTCGGATAATTACTTCGATAATTATTCGGTTGTATACCCAAGTCCCATGCTGTATTTCTAGCCGCGTCACCCATGTCAACAACGGGATTCGAACCCGGGTCTTTCCGCTCGCAAGCAGATTCGCTCACCAGTCGACCAAACTGGTGCCTCAGATTCTTTACCACATTTTCCAAACTCCAGCGGCTGTGTTATACCCCTATCTGAACCACAATTATTTAAGTGAAATACACGTCGAAAGTATCCCTATCCGATTGCTAACCAAAATAATCTTGCTTTTCATGTACAAGTACTTACCTACATACTCATATTTATCTAATTGGAACCTACGTAGATGAGGAAGGTAGCGCCTTAATTAGAGCTAGTACACTAAAGAAATAATAAAATCTCGTGAAATAAAGCACAATTTCCGCATTAGGCCACACCGCATGTGAAAAGATAAGATTTCAGCAATTTCGATTATCTTGATACCCTTCTTTTACTGATGCATTAGTCCTGATTTCTGATCTTCTGCTTTTTAAAATCCCAAAACACTTATTTTAAATGCATAAAACAGTGATTTATGAAACATTGTTGGCGCATTTTATTTAAAGATAGCAAGAATAGATCTGGTTGGTAATAATTTGCTAAAATATTTTGATAACATGAAGTAATGTATATGCTTTGTCCTGTAATTGATCGTTTAACCATAGCATGTGAAAATAGTTTTCCATAACTCTAACTGCACAAATCAACTGTTGTCGAAGGAATACTTTGGTACGAAAATAGGTGTGCTAAACATTTAAGGATGCATAGAATGGTATTTAGAAAACAATATCATTAAATTAAATAAAACCTGAATACTTTATTTGTCATCGCTGGTATCTTTTTTGTGATTTAGCTTTTAAAAATTTTGTTAAGCTCACCACTCAGTCTGAAAAATATGCAGTTAATTTAGGTTACGATTCACCCATGGAAAAAATCGTAATATTGGCAAGGGCACGAATAATTGAATTTTATTTTAGATTCATTATAACATTACTTGAATTTATGTTTCAGCCTAATTTCATACTTTTGTTTGATGCAATTTTATCATACAACCAGATTCATGTTAAAGATTTCCTTTTAAGTTTTTAAGCTATTCCACAACTAAATAAAGGCTTCACAACGCAGAGTGAAATACACAAAGCGTTTGATACAACTTATTTTCGTAGTCATGCCCTGAATAGTTTTTATTTAAATAAATGTTTTTATAAAAAATTATTTCTTAACAGAGTAGACATTTATAAATAAATGCATATGTCGTCGATATTAAAACCGTCCGTATGCCTTATCCTGTTAAGCGTTATTTACATCATATAATGTTTGTACGAGGTGCATTCTACCGGCAACTTACACCATTTGATGAAGATGCGCGACGGTGCCACAGCGGTGTTAACATCATATGATGTTATAATGTGTATTAGTTCAATTAGCGTTATTATTACTGTTATATAACAATTTTATATGACAATAGTATTATTATTGTCCAGTGAGCGGTGACCGTTAACAGGTTATGAGAGTTGAATTTCGTATTTATATATGCAGAGCTCAATTTGTTATTTCTAGTCGATTGGTTTATTGATTTCATTTAGTTTTGTGTTGTGCTGTGCCGAGTTGGTTCTCCAAAAAGGAAAATGCGAGGGATGTGTTTGGTGACCCCTGAGCTATGAGATCGAAGTTAGTGATCGTTCTACGTTGTACAAAGTAGAGATTCTCGTGGAAGAAGGGCCGTCGCTGATTTCAGCCGTGGTCATGCTTAGGTTTCGTAGTTCAGCAGTCAGAAATTCGTCGCTTGTTCCTTTGGGGCTTTCGTGGTTGCCAACATCCTGCCTGTAGGTAGCAAGGTTGGTTGTTGTTGCATTCTCTGATGTAGGATTGATATTCTTACACTGTTGCTGCTCTATATGAAGCCTCATTGTTCTGGTCTGATGGGGTTTGGTTCCGGTTGACAGCTTCATTATTGTACAGTGTGAGCTAGCGATACATTTTACTTTTCTTGTACTCTCAGAAGAGACAACAAGGTGCTTCACAGAAGCTTTAGTGTTGTTGAATTCCTATTATTTTTATGCTTAATTTTAAATCAAATGGAAAACCCAACCTACGCAAAAATAACTGATTTAATGAAATTTATTTCAAATTAATACAGGGTTTATAAAATTTGAACTTACGCGAGATGAATCTACTACTATAAGAAATGATTTGAATGACGACTTCTTAAAGTCACGATTCTTATTTTATGTTAATGAGTTTTGGGGAGAAATAAGACAAAGAAATTGTCTCTCCTTCATATCTATTATTTGAGACAACAGAGCAACGGAGGATGGGAAAACCTTACTCTAAGAGTGACTCCAATAAATCGTGGGTACTGACTGCCTGCTGCTCTTATACGTTTATTACCCAGATGGGACGAGCGGCACAAGAAGTGGAACGCACCACTATAAAAGTAACATTGTTAGCTGTCGGAGAACGATAACGAACGATGCATTACAATATTAAGCTCAACGTTTCCTCAGAGGATGAAAACAACGATAATGCACGGAAGAAACAAACACGCAATTTGGTGTATATTCAACCCCTCTATTTTATATGATACAACGGTATCTGTAATTCCGGACTTTTGCATATGTTCATCAATCTTTGTGTGGAAATTGAATTTATATTCAATTTCAAAGATCTCAAAATGGAAGCCAATAACGAACATTTTCCCTGTAGCGGCCAGTACTCTCAGACGAGAAATAGCTTCACTTACAGCCATGTCCTAATCGTCAAACCATTGTTCGTGGAAATAATAAACAAACGAATGGAGGAGAGTAGCTGTTGGCTTTATATGAAGGGTTCAGATTTGCAGTCATTAGAATGGAACCCATTTTGAAGCTAAAAATTGGGTCTTGATATGTAATAGCACAAGACGTAAAAGTTCAATCCTTTTCAATGTGTTCTTTCAATTTACAATGTAAAAATTGCATAACGTTGATTGTATAGAGCACTAAAATCAGCTGAAGCTTTATAACCATCTAGTACTCTTAATACCAATAGTGAAATAGGAGCATCATTAGCAAATGAATGATATATATTTTTTTATGAAAGTGACATGTTGCTTAGGAAAAAACGCGATAAAAGACTGCAGGTATATTCTATATGTACACAGGATGAACCCTGAACATAAGCCGTGCCTTTCCACTATACATACATACAGGGTGTCCCATAAAATGTATACATCGGTATCAAGAATACCGATACGAAGATCTCAAAATTCATCCCTTTGGTGAAATGATTCTGAAATTCTGATATTTGTATCGTTGATTTTGATGTATATATTTTTTATGGACACCCTGTATAAAAATACACAGTTTGTTGCTTGCTTGCTTGATCGGTCTCTCTGTCACGCTCTCAAGGATTTAGATAGGAGAAAATTCGGCAGGGTATTCGGCCTGCATCCACTGGCAAATCAAACGAAAAAAATTCAGTAAAGAACGCGTGAATTTTCACGTGTGGAGGTGTACTGGTAAAATAATAAAGCCCAGGGTTAAGAAAACACCCATTCAGAAATGAATACATGGAAAGCATTATGTTGTCCAATCTCCTTACAAACTACCAGCCATTTGTGAATAATGAGGGCGGTTGATCGACAGTAGTTTACGTGCCCGGTCGATTACAGAATTTTAACTGGCTCCTAATACTCCGGAAAAATTACTATTCCGCGCCTATATTTGTGTCGTGCTTCTTGTGGTTGCTCCATTATTATGTTTAATTATCATTATTACGACTATTATTATTATTGTTAATTCAATTTTTTATATTGTTACTATGATACAGTATATTATCATTGTTAAAATGTTAATACTCATACAGAGTGACCCAAGAAAAATTTAATCGAAATTTTATTTGGAGTATTGTGTACTGGTATCTAGAATATTTTTCTAGAATAGTAAACTTATCGCTGGTAAAAGGTATTTGATGTGTGCAATAGCAAACAAAACATCTATCTTAAGCATGCAATTAGTTTTCCAGATGCCAATAAATAATAATCGAAATTCGGTTAACTTTTTTGGTGGCCACCCTGTGGTATTATCGGTAATATTATCATTATTATTATCATTATCATTATTTTACGTTCATTCTATAATTATTAACACATATAACTGATACGGAAATTGCATTGCATATCAAGATGCAGTTTTGATACTGCCAAAAAAAAATTGACAATTTTTTTAACTCTTTGAAACAAAGAAGAAAGAGGAAGACTCATCGAGACCTGTGATTATCTCAACAGCTTTAACGATATTTCCATGGAAAAGCTTTTTAATGGAGACGATAACATGCAAACCTGAAATAAAGGCTAAAAACTAATAATAAGAAACTTCAAGACATCCCAGGCTCTAAACTTCTTTCCGGTGGTAAATGCCAGAACTTGGAACCAACTGCCAGAAACTATCGTGTTTGCAGGCACTATGAACGTATTGAAAAATCGACTCGATAAACTTTAGATAAATATACCTCAGTATTGTAACGTACTGATTCTGTCTTTTTCTAAACTCCTGGGACCAGTGTATGAATGCAGTGCATGTACGTTACTGAAATACTTGAGATGAGTGCACGCAATTGAAATGTCTATTAGTGATTACGTGCATGTGCATGATTGATGACTTTACTTTAGACGGCATAGGACTTAGAGAGCAACCCAAGAATGGACCAAGCAGCTCGTTCCTGGTGCTATATTCTATTCTATTCTAGGAATTACAGTGGTGAGAATCTGGAGACCTCCACAAGTGCCAAAAGACTCGCCATGAGGCGAATTAGGAAGTTACAAATCTGTCATCTCTGTCAATTAGCATCGCTCCTATTTAATAGTTACACTCCAGTCAATGGGAAAATTATGCCGTATTGTCGGAAAACGATGATGCTTCCCTAAAACCACAATTTTATACAAACAATCGTACACCGCTCCAAAATCAAAGTAATACTGTTAAAAAGTTTGAAATGAGGTTTTAGTTTCTTGGAAGTTCAATTTACAAAGATGGCACTGTAGGCATGTACCCTTGGTTGTATGAAAGTATGGATCTTTCTTCATTTAATATCTACTGAGTTCGATTGTTCAAAAATTGTTGTAACACTAATCAGTTCCTGAAGTAGAAATTGTGTGAAGTTTTTGAAGCTCTATCCAGTTACTAATATTGAAATTTGACTATAACGTTTACACCATTTTCATGTCGCAGTGTTACTGTCGAAGGTTTGAAGTTTTCATCTTTCAACTACGTTTTGTGTTATTCTTTTATGTGACCTTTATTCTAGCTTCAATCATCGTACATATAAGGAAATCAATGCAAAAATTTGCAATGAGGCCCAAATGAAAAACCATATCGTCACCCATTTTATTCTAAAACGATGATCAATTGTACTAAATAAAATGAGTTACGATAAAAACCAACAAGAAACTCTATTTTTTCACTGACGAAACACAATGATTGAGGATGATATAGTATTTACAATTTAATCCATTATAAATCACAGGATTCATTTTTTTTTTAAATTATAAAAGCCAAATGCGCAATATCCTCAATTTAAAGAAAAAAATCTAAATTTCTAGAATTTGAGTGACACTGTAGGAATTCTGACAACAGTTAAGGATATTTCTTCAAGTTTGTTAGTAAGTGCTTGAGTTCAGAAAGACTAAAGGAGTCTTCCGTTAGCACTGCCGTTATGATCCGAATTGCGTACTACGTTCCTCATCAATTTCCTTCATACCTCTTATTATGAAATTTCTTTAAACCCTTATGAACATGAAATTAGGCGTAACATTTATGAGCTAAACATGTTTTTCACATTTTGTCCTGTTATCTTGGGCGTATCGACGCACTTTCGAAAAAAATCGGACAATCGTCACAGAAAATTTGTGGTCGTTTCGTTTAGTCGTGGCTCGAAGTTTTTTCGAGAAAACAATGAAAATGAAGAGTACAACCTTGAATAATATCCTAACGCACGGAAGCAATTTCGTGGTGCGCTGCTGCATCTGAATATTCGAAGCCGTGGTACTCTTCCTTTCTAAACACAAAGCAAAAGTCAGTTGAAACAAGCCCTAACTCTTGCAAAACTATAAGAAAGTGTAGATGACATTAAACTGGTGATTTTAATGAAATTGAAAACCACACACTGGAACCCTCTAATATAATGATCATTGTAGCTGGTCATAGTTTCTTTATGCTTGGAAAATGATTTGGCTCTCGCGCTCGCTCGCTTTGCACCGTAGTTATTACCCTCAACATGTGACAAACGTTATATGAATATGATTGAAGATTTTTTTCTTTCCCTCTGGAAATCAGTTCTAAAACTAGTGAAAGAACATACAAAAACAATGAAAACAGAACAATAAGCAGTGAGTTTCTTGTACCCAGGACTATACCCAAGTTAACCTTACAATGTATCACATAAATTTTAGTTAGTATTTTGCCCGGTCTTTATTATATTTTGTTGAATTCAGGTTATCGATTCATAAAAAGTGCACTTCAAATCAAAGTCAGGTTTGCATTAGGTTCAGGTGGGGCCTTGATTTAGTCGTGGTGGGGCCTTGATTTAGTCGTGGTGGGATCCAGATTAAGTCCTGGTGAAGT
>VCRD01000798.1:170410-189383 GCA_006783055.1 Trinorchestia longiramus | reverse complement strand
AAGCACTGGGGGGGCCAGCACGGGGCTCGGGGGGTAGCTTAGCCAACACAGGGTTGCGGATGATGATGTCTGTCTGTTCCTCGGTCAATGTCGCCTGGTGGGAAAAAAGTTCATGATTATAACTTCATTTAAAATAAAAAGATAGATTCTAACAGGATCGAGCGTTCTGCAGTAATGGAACGCTTACGATAGGCTTACTGCATCAATGACTAGAATGAAAGGCACTAGCAATTACTGTAATGATATTTAATCATTTATTGTAAAACATGAATAAGGGCTTGTCATTTTGTCCAAAGAGTAAAACCTAGCACCTACCACAACCTAAATCACTGACAACTTGAAGGAGACTAAATCACAATAAATAATTTATAACTTGAATGAGTGAACACCTGCAGTTGATGAGCAATTCTTCACTATTAATAATTGTTATTTCTTCGAGCATGATACACAATCAGTCTCTTGCAAAAGATGAAGCGATGCTTTTTCATTTATTCATCAAGATTTCATGAAATTCCATTGATACCTCGGGCTTCTCTCATGCCACGGCTTTCAATCTCATTCTAAGGCTAAGGGTTTTAACACTTTGACTCCGATTGCCTGATTGGTGTAAAACTTCACTTTGTACGCATAGTCACTAGAAGGATCTGAAAAAATTACAGAACCTAACCTAAGTGGTACACATACGTACCACTTCGGAGTCAACGTGTTAAGTGAAGTTCATATCTAGACTTTTCGTTGACGACCAACTGAGTTGTTACAGTGATTTTTCTAAAAAAAAGATTAACTTTCTTTGCAACATGAGAAGTAGCGTCATCCTGCATAAAATGCAGTGATCGATCGGATAGTAAGTATGGAACAGCATAATGTAAAGCAAATGGTTCATTCACGTTAGAACATAATTTCTTGTACAAAAATTAACTTCACTCTTTCACTGTACAGTACTTACAAACACCAGTTTTCTTGACGTACTTGAAAGAAAGGCCTTACCACTCCATCGAACCTTCTTACTCTAACATAATTTATAAATTATGTTTACATTTTTTCAACACGGCACTAAGTCTGTTGGCTCTATAATATACGTGATAAGCGGACTAGAAAACGTATCAGGGAATCATTCCACAGGCATGCCATATTCATCCTATTCAACATCTCCCTAGGAAAATCAGTGTTACCTACCCACCTCTGCACTGGAATTGCTTAAGGTCCTAGTGAAAATGATAAAAAATTCAAATTTTCGGTTTTTGAGTTGTGATTCTTATGGTGACAAAAAAAGGGGCACGATCGTTAGTAGATATTGATTTTCTCTCTTCAAAATGCTATTTACTTTTGTTCTAGCATGAAAACTAAGAGGAGATTGATTTGGGTCGAAAATACAAAAAATACCTTATTTACCCCTGAAATCGCCATTATTTAAAAAAATGAGGAAAAGTACATGAATGCAATGTTTTCTAAATCTAATTTTACTCTATCTTGCGCTTAGTTTTGTCGTACCATGCATTTAAGCTTTTCACTAAGATGCCTCTTCTAAGAAAAGCTTTGTAAATAAAACAAAAAACATTGTTTTACCTCCTTAGACAAACAGATGCCACCCACTCACCTGATAACCATTGACGGCATCAGCCGTGTAGGTGACTGTGATCCTGACCCCGTTGGGGGCGACGTAGGAGTACTGTCCTCTGACCACCCCGTTTTCGTCTTGGCTCTCCTGCCGTGACTGGTAGTTCGTGTACTCGTCGTCGTTAACTTCGAGTCCGAATGAGTATGGATCTGGAGTGTCCTGCACATACATTTCAAGGTGAGATTATTTTTAATAGCGTTCTCTGAAATTACCATAAAATTAAGTGAAGAATGAATAGATATGTTTCTAAAAGCAATTACTAGAACATATGCTATAGCAATAGAAACATGTGTTATGAAAACCTTATGAATTTGATGTATTTTGAAAATAGGCTCCAGAACCTGGAACAAATTTTTTCTGTAAGCACGATTCAGCTTGCCCAACCTAACTTAATGTATCCGAACAAAGCCCTAACTTGACTTAGCAAACATTTAAATCATTCTTGTAACTTCACAGAATCAATAGAGCTGCATCTACATGAGCTGTAACTCCCAAGGGATACAAACGAACACATATAGAAGACATTTTACATACTGGTAAATGCATCATTTCAATATAATTCTATGCTTCTCAAAACAATGTTCTAAGTTTTATCGGCTATCAATTAATTTCTGAAAAGAGAAATAGAACCATAAACATAATCTATACAGGTAGGTCCGTTTAACCATAATAAACAGTTTCAATTGCTTTCTGGGACTTAGCACTTAGTCCAATGAGCTAACCACTGAGAATTTGCAATACATGTTCGTGGTCAGATGACGTATGCAGTACATAAATAAGTTGAAGCCACGGTCCTTCGTAAACTAACCCACGATTGAATATAATTTCTCAAGATTTGAATGCTTGTTTTTTCGTCCCAGAATAGTTTCCCGGAATAGGATATGTTACCAAAAATTTGACTTCAATCAGATTAAGAACTTACGATGATTTTATCTGGTCTCTGGGACTGTTGAGGCCTGCTGGGTGGAGCAGAACTGGATTGGGGCTGGACGCCCAGCTGGAATTGTGGCATGGCTGCCGCTGCGCCAAGCACAGCAAAAACTAGAACCAACTGAAAAAAGAACTCGAAATGTTAGTGTTCATGAATTGTGATATAAAGTTGAAGTCTTAAGATCATGGGTTAAGCGCTCAAACGAAAGAGCAGGAACTGCATAAGGTTTTTTATTGCAATCGATTCCAGTGATGAAGCTTCACACGGAATTTCAAAGCAGGGAAACTTCAACAGAAACTAATATATGCCTCTCCACATGCAAGTGTGCATCTTCCTACACACGAGTGTGTACCTCTCTACATACGAGTGCGTATATATATATATATATATATATATATATATATAGTAATTACCCCTCTATATTTGTACCTCTCATTGTCACACGCCTATGCCATGGACAGCAGACTGATCACTCGTTTCTAAAATCACTTTAACTCTGAGAGCCTCGATACTAAGTATGTGAGCAAGTGCTCTTATCAGTTTCATTAGAACCAAACTAATCGTACTGAATTTAAGTGTTCATTAACTTTTAATCATGTGCAAAAATATTGAGATTAATGTTCCCATAACATGTATCACGCGAATTGTGCTTTTAATCCTTTTTGGTTTTATTGCATTCTATTTTTTCATCGTTAATTCAAGCATTAACTCGAAATTTTATTTTATTTTTCATTTCTAATCTATTTTTATTTTAGCCTCTTAAAAAATGATTGAAAAAAGGAAAATACGTTTTCTTTGAATTAATGAAAAGTAATTTATTTTAAGTCTTGTTTTCTATTCTTCAACCGTAATGTTTGTACAAAATTAATTATATTTTAAAATTGATATGATATTTTGTTATTATTATTTATTAGTACTATATTTATCAATATTCAATTTTGAATCAAACATATTAATCAGTTATTCTGATTACAGAAAGTTATCTGAAATGTAGTCAGTCAATTACGGAATAAATTTAGAAATGAAATATATTTAGGAAACTTCATCAATGGTACTTCACACCACAAAATTATAATTAGTGAGTAACAATTTATCTTAAGAGATCTAATGATGTACTAGTATGTTAAAGATTTACTATGCCAATGATCTTAAAGTTATATTGCTTCTTTTCAAGAGCATTTTCCATTGAATTCACTTGTACTAGGGAATCTTAGCATCAGACTTCTCTCCATTTCTTTAATCTCTGAGTCTCAGCACGAACGCAAAAAGTGTTGTTATTCTTAATTCTTAAAATAAATTATAATTAAAACTGCATCGAACTCCTATCCATTGTTACGTGAATTCATCCTTAGTACTGAGAAGTCAGAGAAATAATATTACCTATGATTTAAATAATAATTCATAATTCAGATTTTTTACCTGTTGTTCCACTATTCCGTAAAATGAGGACATTTTAAATTAATCTCTGAATTTTCCTGAGTTACATAAATGACAATTCAGAACAGTTTGTTACAAATAGTCTTCGTTGATCCTAGCCAAAACATGAATGTCATCACCATGCTTTTATTTACGTTCGAAGTCATTTTATTTTTCATCGGTCCATCCCTAGTTGCATTCACAACCCTGAAAGACTACTAGCTTTACGCGTTATTAGAATTCATGGAGGATGATAAGTTCTTATAATAAAAATATTCTAAGTTTTCGGATGCAAATTTGACATTCTAATACTTGTATTAAAAAATTTCTTATCCCCACCGGGCGACCTTTGGCCCACGTCGTAGTTACGCCACAGCGCTTGCCACAGAGCTGTGGTTTGGCAAGGTGTCGGAACGGTTTCATAAATCAGTACATAAAGAACGCCGTAAGTACTTTCACTGAAATTTGTTCATAAGATTTCCTGTGAACTTTCACTTCTTAGTTCACTCGAGCTTGTAACTCGTTTTTGTGTGAAAAACCCACAAACAAAATCTCCAGACGCATGCAAACTTCCTGAATTGCCAAGGAAACGTCTCAAGTTTTTTTATTGAGTCACGAAGGGTGTCAGAGACGGTCACAAAAACCAAGTTTAGGTATTCATAAATGACCTGCGAATAGGTTATAAAAACCTGCAGTAGTCGAGTCAAGATCAGTTCTAGCGAGAAGTAAAAGACCTCGGAGAGGGTGTCAAAAGAGACCCTCTCGGCCATACCATGCTAAAGGATTACCATGAGATTAAGGTCAGGCAAGCAAGGCTACACCCAGCCGTTCACTTTGCAATCTTTTGCTCCAGTCAAAGCAGTCAGACAAGCGAAAGTGAACGGGTCGCTTCCACGGAATATATGGCGGTGCAGACTTGTTCTTCCATTGATCACTGCGCAGCCGTGACCCTGTCTGTTTGTTTGCCTGTCCCTTTGTCTGAACTAGGCATCCTGTACGTGCGTGTTGTGTGTGTGGTACGTTTGCATGCGTTTGGTTGACTATTTCTTATTTACTCATGTACTTGTTTTTCTCAGTTGCCTTTATCCTATCTGATTTGTTGTGTACGAATTTTACGTCTTAACTCTGTACCGACAGTGTCTTGCTACCATCTTGTTCACAGCATGATAAGTTCACTTTCCTCACTCTGAACACGACAACAGTTAGCGCGAACGAAAGTTACCGTCAGTAGACAAATATTTAAAATGCTTTACAATTTGTCAGTTCCTTCGTTTATACGTTTTTATATTGGCTTGTTTATAAATGTAAATGTACGTTTGTGTCTTTCATTCAATGTACGATGACTCGTGCATTCATTTGAGGTTCAAAAGACAATACTGAATATTTCATGTTAATTATAACAGAAGGAACATTCTCAAAATCCTGCTCTATTACGTTGGTGTAAATAATGGAAGGCGATAATACGTACGACAAAAACTTAGATCAACGCTTAATTTGCATTTAAAATTAAAAATGAATTTTTCTAAGTTTATTTTCTCACATTCTGAAAACTGTGTCGTAAAGTTCTTAATTTTGTAACCTATCATGCCTAAATAATTACCTAGGTTCATGCACGATCCTGTATTTTTTGAGCAAATTTCTATCACATTTTCGTGTGTAGAATAAATTTAAAGTGACAAAACTGGAAATCCGATTATGATTGATTACCGCCTGGAAAAAACACAAACAGTAGACTAACAACACGAATGAAAATGTTTTTATGACACAGATTCACTGACGTTTTGATTTGTTTATTTTAACCAAGCTTCTAATGTTTTATTTGTGATGCAGTTGTTGTCATTAGTTTAAGTACTATTGTGAAATTAGGTCATAGAATCATTGTCTTTGTCTCTTACAATTTATGGTTAAAAATTTGATAACATGGGTAATAACACTATGGGTTCGTGGAAATCGTAATAACTGTGGGCGATTCCTGATGAAAAATATTTGTGTTTCTTCTAAACTTGTACTTCAGATTTATTCTACACACGCATTCTTACATTGCACTTGTATAGACATGTACTATGAGCATTATATCATGAATACCAAAGACGCCTGATCATTATAAAATACGCCATTTTTTCCTGTTTTTAGCTCTTTCTCCTACACGGCCATGTTATCAGTAGAAAAGATACCAAAGAAACATTCCTTCCAAACAATAATTCCTTCGGTATAATCGGTAGATAAGATACAGAATGAAAGTTTTGCAAACATTCATGAAAAATATTCAGGTTCTGTTAGTACCACTGGAAAAACTCAAAAATGTATTTTATTACACAGGTCGTTAATATCATTACTTTTAAATCGTGAAATTCCCACGGGTACTATCTAGGCCATGTTATCGGTAGAGAAGATACCAAATGGAAAAACTGTAAAAATATTCGTTCAAAACAAATAATTCGTCGTAAATCCTTAATACATTCGCCTTTACAATAATTTTGGAATACTCAAACCTAAACCGTGAAATTTCCACCGGAACTGTTTAGTAAATCAATAAACAAACGACAGCATACATTGTATTGTATAGATGATTATCAATAATTCATCTCCATCCTTGCCTTAGGGTGTCTCAGTATGGAAATTCACCGTCAGCTCTTTATCTCTTACACTGCGTGCACAGGTATTTCGCGTTGCTACGCTAAAAATCTCTAATTTAATATATCAAAATGTTCATTACACTTTCTAAAGCCGTTGAGTGTCTGGGCCGTTAATGCATCAACCGTACAACAGATGTTCGGTTGATGCATGAACATGCATTCTCTGGAATGATAATATATTCAAGCGATCAAATTTTTCTTTTCTTCAAGGCTTCTCTGTGTCAATATACACAATATTTTTCTCGTGGCTTCTTCTAAAAATGATGAATTAGTTGGAATTTATGCTCTACATTATATCAGAAATTTTACTCCCTCTCCTTTATATATGTGTTTCATAATAACAGTTATTGTGCTTTGTTCCACACACTAACCATAAGTGCAAAATATCTGAAAGAGATCTACAACGCTTAACTTCACTTTCGGCAGAGAGAGAACTCGAACCAACAACATTAACCCACATAAAAAGAAAGTTATTATTTATGAATCAAATGAGTTTTGCTATGAACCGCATCACTGTGAACAATTTAAACAGATAAATATAAAAATTTTGCAATCAAGCAAGATTGTTTTGTTGCCTTGAAAATAAATTCTAAATGTTTTACATCTCTACGCTCATGATTCAAATCAGTAACAATGATCGGCCAAGTTTATGACCATCACTATTTTATCTTACAATATTATCATGAGATTGAGAATGCAGTACAAGTGAAAATACTCTTTATGTTTGATGAGAATTAACAAAATCTATATACTTTTATAACCCTTGTTCACTTGTCTACATATCTTAATTAAAATATCAACAGTTATCGTAATTGTGTCAGAAATATCTCCCACAGCTCGTACCTTTCCTCACCTTCATGACTGCTATACCTTGACCGCCCTTACTGCACACTGACGGAAGTCTGAATGAAATGTAGAGACGACGCGGCCTTTATATATTTGTGCTGGTGCCCCACAGTGAACTCTTCAATTGGTTCCTTTCTGGTGGTTCCCGTCCTTTGTGATATTTACCAGAAATAAAATCTTTTGTGTAATATTGGTCTACCTTTCGAGTCTCATTTATACAATATATTTTATTTTTGCACCTCAATATTTCTAGAATTACCATGCCGTAACTCATGTGTAGAAAATGTAAATGAAAGATGAAGAAAGATGTAAGAAATGAAGATGAAAGGTCAAAAATAGAAATTAACACACCCGATAGCGGCACTTATTCTCTGTTCATTAATATTATGTACGTATCATTTATGCCTGAACTTTATGTAAATTTTGTTACAACTTAATCATGCTTATTATTCTTAGTGCGAAGAGTCAGTTGTGCAAAAATAGCTTTCGTTTTTATCATTAATACAGTGCGTACCGAAGAAAATGTACTCACAAACTTAATATTTTTAATATTAGGAATATTATTATTAGAAACTTAATATTCACAGCATATTGATTTCGAAAACACAATTGAATATGTTTGAAGACTGCGACTATAATACTTACAATTGAATGGTCGTTTGATCACACTTTTTGATTCAAATTATGATTGAATGGCGAGGTTACTGCAGTTGTACAATTACTTCTGCTGTAAAAATGAAAATTCAACCCAATGTTTGCATTAAAGTAATTCTCTTCAAGTGCTGGTAAGCAAAATACCTACGAACGAAGAGAAAAGAAAACTAATTCAAACTAAGGCGAATGTTGAAATTTCATTTTTTGCCATAGTCCGTTACTCGCAGTCCAGTCTGTTTTTCTTAGTTCAATGTCCGGTTCAAGCATTCAAAAACCACAATTTCCAGTACTTAGTTGTATCAACTTAAATTCAGTTATGATACACCCTAAAAACACAAGAAATACTGATATAGGAATTTGTTTTAATAGTCAAGATCCAGCGCACGAGAAGTTTAAGATGAAAGTCTGCTTCCTAAACTTTTTCATATTAAATTCGGACAATGATGTGTTTTCCTGATTGTTACGCTGAAGAGTGATGCCTGTATTTCCCTCTATTTCCAAGTATTCAATAATATGGAATAAGGATTAATTAATCTAATACTTTCCTGTTATTTGCTCGCCATCGCGTGAGTAAAATTTGAGTAACAAGCTATTAGGGAAATTTTTTTTAAATAGTATGTACTCATTTCAGTCTTTTCTGCTCTGTTTTCAGCTAACGGGACACATTCTTCGTTCGTCACGAGGTCGACGTTCTCTCCACTTATGAAAGGGTAACCGAGAACCGCCCAGCCGACATCGCCCTTCTCACAACTCATATTCATCGACAATTACGTAACAACATTCCATCTCTGTCAGACCAACGCCTCTTCAGTAATAGCTGCCTCTGACTTACCTCATCCAGATCTGGTTAGCAATCTCTTGTTCCACAACTGTCCCTCTCGAGCCGCTAAAATATTGCTGGTTTTAGTCCTATGGGCAGCTAGCTATCTTCAGAGAGGTCTCTTCGTGATGTTGTGTTCCAGAACTTTCCCTCCTACTCCCTCTAAAATCTGAATAGTTCTAGACGTACAAACAGCTTACCTCAACCAGCTCTGTTCGCAATCTCGTGTTTTAGAACCATGTTGAGCCCTCTAAAATATTACTGGTTTTAGTCATATACATAGGCAAGGCATTTTTCGGTATCTCTACAATAATTGACGAGTTTTGAGTTTTCATTACAGGCTTGTTGTATTGTAGGTAACTTTTCGATCACCCCAAATGTGTCCCAGTGTCACTTTTACGTTTTCATACATTTTTAGTGACAACGTACTTTTCACGCATTTTAGTGTTGAAGTTCATTTTATGCTGGAATATAACTGAAGTGCTTTCAATTGTTCAGGAATTATGTATACTTATAATTGTCATTCAGTGTGCTACTTTCTTAGTTCATTATTGCCTTTTTCAAGTCCACTTGAGATTGTGAAGCACTGAGCAAGCTTTAAACACCCAACTATGAGGAAAGTTATTTTTTTTAAACTGTTTTTATTTTTGTAAAAAATGCAATGGGTATCTCCTTACGAAATTTCTCAGGTTTTTGGTCACTGTCTCAGAATGTCATGAAACATGGTATACAGTTCAAACAACGATCATAGGTAACACAAAACGATTTTGTTTTTGTAAATGGTTCCGTTGTCGTATCTAAAAATCAGCATATCCATCTAATCATTTTTTGGTGCGATGCTCTGGATTTTTGGCAATTATTCTGCAATTCTTCAGTATTTGATTTGTTTGCGTTTCAACATATTCGTCCTCTATGCATACCTAAGATTTAAATTTTGAGTCCCATCTAGATTTTTAAATGAAGGTCTAAGCAAAAATCCTCCTAACTGAAAAATATCGTCATGAGAAAACTATACCATTATAATTTAATTTCCTCCTAACAACTCCTTGATATCCATTAAGTTAAGACTTGGCTTTAATATTTTACTCAACTTTAACTACTGTAACACTCCTCAGCTCATTTCTGCCTGGTATTTCCACCCTACGAACAATTGGTTTCCACCCCACGACCTATTTGTTTTTACCTCAGAAATAATTCATTTCCACTCATACTCAAGGACTACTATAGTAGTCCTTGACTCATACAAAACACTTCTAATTCCAGGTCCAACTTCTCAGAGTTGATAAGTCAGTACAAGTTCATTTGATACTCCAGTCACATGTGGACAGAGTGGGGGACGCAGCATTTCAGGATGGTTGTTAGAAGAGAAAGGAGTTTTAGATCAAAAGATCGAATAAAGATGAAGTACAGTTGATGTTGTCCACTATTGTGGTGCAATTTGATCGCCTCTAGTACACGAGTAGAAACTTCATCTACACACAGTATGATAGAGAGCAATACAATATAAATCAATGACATAGTAATAAGTCATTTTTTACACTATACCAGGATAATATACTTCACTAAGTACTCGACAAGCCGTTGATCCTTTAAAATATCTCAGCCAGAAGCTCCTTTCACTTTAATGATCTTCAATGAAATGCTGCGTTGATAACAGCGTAGTTCAGTTGAAATTGACTTCTTATTTTGATGTACCCTAAATAACGTCGTTCAAGAGAGCAGGTACGTACATCGCAATTTGAAGAACCGGGGGCTCTAAAATGCTGACAACTTCCGGTACTTTTTCTGAAGAAGAGCTTTTTGGACATTCTATTCTTAACCATTTACGATTGGAAATGTTGCACTATTTAGTGTGTTACAGGGTAGCTTTGGATGAAACCAGCAATTTATCATTTTCATTAAGTTTTTTAATTGACTAGTATTTGTTTCTGCGTATTCAAACGCAACTGGGCCGTTCAAAATAAATACATGTCGAAAATACTGTGCACAACTACACAGAAACAAAGGCGCAAAACCGATATTCCACTTGACAGGTATTGTGAACGTACGTATTCTTGTGCAAAAACTAAAATTCTGATAAAGTTCATAAAGAAGTTTGTAATTTCCCAAAGTAGCACCAGAAGTGAATTGACAGAACTTTTTTGACCTATAAAAATTTGAATGAAGACAGATTAACGGCTTTATGTATAATCGAGTTTTTGCTTAGACTATGTAGATTTTTGATACTTCAGATCAAGTTGTGAAGTTGGAGAACAGATTTGAAATCCCAAAACTGGTAATGTCTTTTTAGCGCTAGACTCTGTACATCACTATTACTTTGTTATACTACTGCCATGCAGCCGTTACTTCATATAACACTAACGACAACAAAAAACATTCAGATCAATCACTTCAAAAATGAAGTGTCTCTCAATAAATTTTATATCCTTCTTTTATCACTTACTTGTACGAGAGTCAGAACAAAGAGAAAACAATAACACTGTGAACGTTTTGAACGTATACGTCGAGTTTTATTATCAAGGAACTGAATACGCTCGTAGCACGTACGAGTATAAAAATCATATGTGTGCAGTAACTTTCAGACACGGTTTCTTATTGCTTTATAGGTAATTAAGGAATATATACTGACTATAGGAATAGAATTACGACGGAGGCTTAATAGGGGATACCACAAACGCTTTCAAATTTAATGAAGAAAGGTGATAAGGAAATAGTGAAGAATAACTGCTTTTGCGGATAGTTAATTCGGTGCTAGTGTCGAAATCCGCTAATAAATTACAGCATTTAGGAAAGTAGTGTGCTACAGTTCGAGAGAAAGGATACCATTTTTTGAGAGCGAATTTGAGTTAGGTTGAGACAGAGGACATGCACTGAATATGGATTTTTTTATATAAGTTTAGTAACCTGAGCTGCTTTTAGGATTTATCAGTACGAGATAGTAGAAGACCATGCACATACGTTTACATTTAATCTAATAATATTCTATCTAGGACGTTACACCGTCTATGGGAAAGCATTTTGTATGAACGATGGTTCGTGAGTGTCCTGGCTAGGGAGTTTCACAAAATAACATGAAATCGTAAAAAAAATCAGTAAGAACTGAAAAAATTGAAGCCAGAGGAGGGTGAAAATGAGTATCTACTAACTTGAACAAACTTAACAGCGAAGAGTAAGCAAAGAATTTGAGTCTTTCATGCGTGGGAAAATATGCAGCTTATTTACAATACATACGTGTAGTATGTGCGTATGAAGGCAGCATATTTTATCTGAAAACTTCTAAGTATTTAAGACTAAAGAATGCCCAATCAAACGTGAACTTTGGCTACAAAATTTATTGTTTGCTAAAGTTTTTGAATACAAGAATCGTACTGATTGATAGAAAGGGTTATAAAGAGGTTATGATGACTCGAGTTATAGTTGTGTTGAATGTAATATGTTTAAATTTGATAAGATGGGGACAAGCTCCGAAAACTATTTTTGAAACAGTGATGGATATAAGGGAAATAAGACTGACTACAGAGTAATACGTGGCCAGTAGTGGCTGGCTTGATTCAGAGAAAAAATAAAAGCACCAATACCTGATCCACAGACATAGCTACCTGGTTGAGATGATAGTTCAAAATTAAATAATAAAAAACAAAACTTCACCGATAGTCGCGTTACTTAAAAGGACGCTGGCCTTAAAGCATTTCCTCTAAATGTAAAATTTGACCTCAATTCATTGAAAATTGGTGATGCTACTTTAGTGTAGATAAAAAAAACGAGACATAAAAACTAAATTGTTTATTTAAAAGATATATTGCAGCGCTTGTATATTTAGATCTGTAGTTAAAAAAGAAGCTTGAGTGTGTTAAAGTACAAGATGATTAATGAGCAATACAATCTTTCTCGTCAACGAATTGATTTAATATCAAATATTTTTTACGTTCTTTCGTGAAAATTATTATTGTTTGAATAATTATAGAACAATTTAAAGAAATTTGTTTGCTTCTAAAGTATGGATAATTGATTAAAATTTAGTAGTAAAGACATTTTTGAAGTAGCTCGTTATGAGGGTTTGATTTTTAAGAGACTTTAGTTCAAGTTGCCTGTTTTACGCTCCATGAGAGCCTATCTAGAACCGTCAATGGTAGTTTGGAAGCGTCGCGAAATATATGTAAGGTTTTGACTAAGGTTGTGCTTCATTTTTCGTTCTTGGATTTGTGTCGTCAGAATTTTTCCTTATTGTCTAGTGAATGAAAAACCTGCGAGTTTTTTGATAGTTCTGGTTGAACTAAGCGTATGTTGTGGGTTTTCAACATTATTGTGAGTTTGAGAAAATGGATTTGCAAGATGCCTAAGAAGTGCAGGTTTGGCCGTTTTTCGAAGAATTGCAATTGATAAAGATTACAGCAGTGATTTAGTAATGCAAACAAAAGGCTAGAGGAATTAAAAATTGAAGTTTTGAAGTCTTAGACAGACATCGTTTACTTGGCATGAAAAGAATGATGAATTGCAATCGAGTGAAAGGGATGGACAGAGGCAGTATTTTAGGTACACGATAATAAATATAATTTCTAAAGTCGAATATTTCCAGGCTTCAAGCAGTACTAATAGTACTAGTAGCAAGTGCAATCGTGCTATCATTGTACTTAAGTGCTTACTGACGTGCTAGCAAACTTGTGTTACTAATATTACATGCATTACTACCCTGCTTTTTCGCACCGAATCTGAATGGCTTCACACCCTTCAAAATTTTCTAGAATAAGTTCACCAGAACTTGTAGCATAAATT
Source organism: Trinorchestia longiramus (assembly GCA_006783055.1). Classification (NCBI taxonomy): domain Eukaryota; kingdom Metazoa; phylum Arthropoda; class Malacostraca; order Amphipoda; family Talitridae; genus Trinorchestia; species Trinorchestia longiramus. Next base: position 175,689 of record VCRD01000798.1, on the reverse strand, counting down.
TTGACGGAGTACAGGGTGTTGCTATCAAAAACACTGCGTTTACCAGACACTTTTTGAAAATTTCGCTAAAGAAATACTTTGGACGGTATGATAAAACAGCGCGTGCCGCTTTGACGAGTTAGGAGCTGGGATAACCTTTGCTTTGCTGGAGGCAACGGCGATTTCATTAACCTCAACCTTTGCATCTACGCTGTGCCTGTGGGTGAGTTTCTTATTCTAGGACAATTCCCGTTGCAGACCCTTCTGACAGCCATACTGTATATATTGATTCTGGCATACATGCCGAGTGTGACTTCTTGGAAATGGCTCATTTTATAATAAATTGTTGGATATTTGTAGTGTGACTCGTTTTCAAGTGTTGTATGTTATATAGTGATACACGTTCTAAAGTCTTACTTATTCTAAAATGTTACTTTTTCTAGAATGTTACTTATTCTAAAGTGGTACGTATTCCTTAATGTTGCCTATTTTGGAGTGCCTGTTGCTCATTCTAGAGCCTAGTTTTATGCACTGTCCAGTTGTGCCTGTATCTTGGGACTGAAATAACGTCAAATGCGTTATCAAGGTGAGTAAAAGTTGCACATTGGCTAAAAAGTGTAATGAGTTTAAAAAAAGTTCCGTCAAGATTTGTAAGGTGTCCTAATTTTATTTTGTTCTCTAGTTGTGAACTAAACATAATAATTTTACTGAATTAAACAGCGGTAGGTACAATGTGTAAGCTTTTAGTCTACTCTAGAGAATTGAGACGGGAGGCCAGACTGGCTGATATTCGGTGAAAGGTTCTGGTCTCCAGCAAGCGAGCGCCCAAGTCTGACTCTGTGACCTCCATTGAAGGGCTTGTACTTTTTGTGGGCTGCTCTTGAATGACTTTTTCTTCTGAATGTCCATTCATGGCATTTGTTCTGCTCTTTTTCTGGATGAGGAACGCTGTTGCGTAATATTTTCCCATGCTTCTATTGAAATAATGACGCATGCTCTCATAAAAGAGCGAATTGTTGGATGTTTTTTAATGATGTTCGAAAAAAGGATGTTCATTTACAGACGAGTCTTGCTGAAAAAGTTGAACGATTGTAATAAATGTTGCAAAATCCAGCATGCGGTCTGAAGTATACCTAGGTAGTAATCAGAAATGCTTGTAAAGTATAATATTAAACAAAAGTATAACTATTTACATTCCTGTTGAATACAATAATGAATGTGTGCTGGAAGACAAATACGCATAACGTGTTTTTAAAAGTAGTTATAAGCACAATGCAACATTGAATGTTGTAATCTTTCCACTTTGAACCTATGTTTCAATATTGTTATTTTTTAGACGATTAAAATAAAATTTAAACCAAAACCGAGATTAAAATAAAATGTTCTTAGATCAGAACATAAATCACGTCCAAAAATATAAATGTGCATAGACTCGTTAACGTACTTGCGAATTCCATATGCTTTTTCTCTCGTAAGAGGAATATTTCATTGCTCATTTTCAAAGGTTATCAAATTTACTTTCATTTCTTTAGACCGGAAATGTTTGATACTAGTAATACTTTTCTTTGAGCATCGAAGTTATTACGATTTAAGTAAGCACTTAAAAGAACTTCATGATTTTCTTTAACACATTGACTCAGAAATGGTACGTATGTTGACCACTTACGTTAGGTTCTGTAATTTTTTCAGATCCTTCTAGTGACTATGCGTACAAAATGAAGATTTACACCGGCCAGGCAATCGGATGCAACATGTTAATATCCTTAAAAAAACATTACTATTACACATGTCACTCAGCTAGTTGTGCATTCAGCTTAACGTTAACTACTCAAATGACTGCTTAGCATGTCGAAGTATAAAAAGTAAACGAGTACAATATGTCGTTGCGTAGGCGCCTTCATAATGTTCAGAACAAACTTGTCGATGTTCTCAGTCTTGAACTCCCGCACAATGCAAGTTATGATGAATCAGATACGTGCAATTTTATTTTAATTGTTTTTTTCGAACGACGTTCAATGACATACAATTCAGCACAAATGTTTATCAGTACTAGTCTAGAAAAAGGTATCGTCCGTCCATGAATTGAGGATTTTTGTAATAGTTTTTCTTTAATTTGTGAGTATGTCTATGTGGATTGATGCTCTTCTTTAAATATGTAATGATCTGATGTTAATTTCAACTATTCATAGCAAGTTCAACTGTGTCTTCAGCTATAAAGACTTCTTTAAACTTGTTGACGGAATCCAGGCTAGTGGGATTATGAAAATTAAAATTTTCAAAAAAGGTTTTACCTTTTTTATGTAAAGATGTTCGTTTACAACTATCTTTATTTCTCGACTTTTACTTCATGAGTTGCTGAAATTTTGATGCCACTTTCTAAAACCTGTTCAAATATGTGCCTCAAATATTTAGTCGCAGCATTTACAGCTTTATAGCGATTTCTTGGAGTTAAAATTCTGCTTGCGAGTGTGGCAAGGTCAGCAGTAGCCCACCACTTGAAACTAAACACTAAGCAATGACCGGCCACAGACTAACCTCAGAGTTGCGTAATCGTAGGGTTCAGTTAAAATGGAAGACTGAAGTTAGGTGACCGTCTTGCAAAGGTCAAGTTCTGACCACACTTGACAATGAGACGAAGATTATCGTTACGAGAATAATCAACCAATTCTGCCTAACTCTGCGTATGACTCTGTGCTCTCACTTTCTGCAATGAATCTTCGTGCGGTCAAATTAGTACGAGTGAATTTGTACTGAATGATTAATTTGAAATTAATTAGTTTAAATATGAGATAAGAATTGCAGCTCAAAACGAGTTAATGTTTCTACTGTTTGCCCATTCCCCCAAACAAAAAATATGCGGCTGTTCATCTAAAGGCTTCTGCAAATTCTCCGATGCGCTACAAAACAATACCTAGTACAAAATTTGGTATGGATCGAACATACCTCCTGTTGTACTGTTTTGACGCTTCGAACAATGTAAGTAAACTTTTGTTGATGTATGTATAATTAATATTTTTACATTTTGTTAAATGTTTCGCTTTTGTTAAATGTTTTGTTAAAACAATGTTTTTGTGTTGTGAAAAGTTTCGCTCTAAGTTTAAAGTACTCATTTTGAATAAAAATTCATTTAAATTTACTGTTCAGTACTAAATGTATCTTATATTTATACGAAACGATTTTAATTTGAGGCTACTGAAATTAAATTTCAATTAAAAATTCGGTAAGAATGAAGTACGTTTGTTGAAGAGAAGTATAACTTGCATGATTTCAATATTCGTTTGAAGGGTTATAAACAATTGCATTGGCTATAAAAGTGGAGAGGAGATCATGCAAATGTTTAGTAAATATAGGGACTCTCACTAGTTTTTCAATTGTTCAAAGTGATAACTATTACAGTATGCAGTCAGAAGAAAATTCCGTTAATGAATGGAGTATTTAAACTCCTACGAAGATAGTGATATGATCGAAATTAGAACACATTTTAGTTATCTTTGTTGACTAATTTGGGTTCTGTTGAATAAATAGAGAAAAACGCCGATTGTGAATTCGATATTGGTAACGAATAAACTTATGTTTTTAAGTATGTTTTTAATTACGGTTTTTATGGCAAGGAGAAGTGTATGAGAGTTTCAGTAGTTGAACGAGGTCAGGATTAGAGGTATGGTAATCTCTGAAGTAAGAATTGTGGTAAAATTGTGGACATTTTATGATCACAATTGCAATGATAGTGAAAAATGGAGAGGTTTAGAGAAAATAGTGTAGCGTGTGAAAAAAGTTTCATCGAGTCAGTAGGAGTGTTAAAATTATTTGGATGAGATGTACAAGATTTTCCTTTCTGACTTTCTTAATATTCAAAATATACTGAAAGTAAAATAATAATTTTTAGTCTCCAGGTTTAAGTGTATGTTACTAATGACTTGTTTTCTTTACCATCAGCTTCAAAGGACTGGTAACAGAGTGGCATGAATGTCGTACAACTTCGACCAAAACAGACCATGAAGCAAGAAGGACATCTCTTAGAGCAGCCAAACTTGAGTGAAGCTCATGAGAATGTAGTTTAGCACAAATCACTCTCTAAGATGGATCAGATAACAAAGTCGATTGGGTTGATGCCTGGACTTCAGCAAGGCCACACGTGTTTATCTTCAAGCCCGCTAAAATGATCTTCATACCATTGCTGGGTCATATTTGATGTGTGGGACGAAGCACCGTCCTTTGTAAGGACAAAACGATTTTTAAAACTCGTTGGTCAAGGGAAGCACCTTTTCTGCCAATATTTCGACGTAAACCTACGTGTTCATCTTGACAACCCCCTCGATGAAGACCAAAGGAGACTTGGATTCATCAAAAATGACTGTGGGGCCCGCACCATTCTTTTCCTTGATTTCATACGGTGGAAATGGACACGATTCCTTTCAAGCAAGTTTCCTGCAAATCGTGCTTCTATTCTACCATTCTGTGTTTATTATTGCCTCCACGATGATCCTCTCATCGGACCAGGTCAAGATATGGTCGACGAGTTAAACCAGGTAAACCAGGAATGTAATAAAAATAACATAATCGACGGCTAAATGGATCTGCACCGTCATACTTTGACCCGCCATGTTTCTGCTGCGAGGCTGCTGAAAGTAACTCTGGCCACGTTCTTGCATCCAGTAAACCTCAAAAATTCAAGTATCCTGTGTACAGATGATTTTGAAATCCCGAGTAGTCGTGCTGTCTTCCTCGTGGTCCTGTGAGGGGGTTTGCTTCACTTTCTTTAACATAGCTCGCACAACTCGTTTCGTTGAAATAGCTCTCGTTAGACCTGGAATAAGGTTGCTAAAATTGCACCAGTCTCTTTATATCGTTTCCACACAGTACAAACAGTTTAACGATACTCGTATGTTTAGTTATATTTGTTGGCTAACTCTAGGAGTTTTGAAAACAATTTTATCACAGTTTGCCTTGGGTACTATTTTGCTCGAAGTACTGTTTACAAATGAGTGAAACAAAGACGCGACGCAAGAAACAGTTGTCGAGAGCTATGCATAAATTCCAGCATTTTGGTGGACACTATATTTTCGAATTATCGATTGTAAAAATATGTAAATAGTTGTGGAACACTCAGTACGGAAAGAATTCACAACTAGTTACAGCATTAAGGATGTTAAAACAAATTAGGGTAAAAAGTGTATAATATTCACATGGATACGTTGACGGAGTGAAGGCACATGGATGCGTTGACGGAGTGAAGGCACATGGATACGTTGACGGAGTGAAGGCACATGGATGCGTTGACGGAGTGAAGGCACATGGAT
>VCRD01000798.1:156541-169629 GCA_006783055.1 Trinorchestia longiramus | reverse complement strand
TGGGGCGTTTTGCGTCACAAAATTTGCAGCGAGAAAGTTCTTCTGCGCTCTCTGGTGGTGCGAGGCAGACGATCGTGACCCTTCCGTGTGCCAGCGTCTCCACATGCAAGATATGCACGAGATTTTGTCGTATCGCAGTTCCGCAAGTTCTTGTCGCAGACAAAATTGCGTGGCTAGGTAAAATTAGCGAACAAGGGCGTACGCTTTTGGTACTCACTATTTTTTTCTGAGCGGGGCACTGTTTTAGAAATTTGTATACAAATTCTATACAGAGAAAATTGCTCCAAAAATATTATTTCATTAGCATATTACGCCATACATCTGCACGGGTATTTTAATACTTAGAGCTATACTAGGGTTAGGGTAGGAGCTATGTACATATACTAATGCACAATGTTAGTAAAATCATGTGCGAGTGCCAAGCTTTTCAATGTTTTCTAAATTTAGCAGTATTCTCAGCGTTACTGACATGTGCCTGTAACATTTTTGAAAGCAAATTTTTTGCGTTAGAGAAAACCTTTCCCATGTTTTAGACGCTGACAGAGAGCGAAATGCATTGTCTAAGAATTTTTTTGTGGAAGAACAATCGAGTAATTTATTAGTTTTTTTTCATATTTAGTGTCGAGAAATTTTAGTCTTGAAAATAGAATCTTAACTTTATTTTCTACTTTATTACTTCAGCTTATGCAATCTCTTCTGGCTAATTTAAACTATTATTGTTCAGTAGGATATCCCCAAGTTCCGGAAAACTGAATTTTGCATCGAAGAATTTATCTTTAAAATTAAAGGTAAATTTAAGTTTTCCATGCCCTACATGTTGAGCTTGATCCCAGTGGTGCATTACACCTAATGAAGAGTCTTGTGGAAACACGGTATTAATAATAAAATCAAATTCATCAAAAATCTTTTTCAGGTAATTTGGGAATACTCGAGTTTTGAACAGTGGACAAAATATTGAATGTATTCTGCTTTGGTGCATTCAGAAGACTATGGTGTTCTTCCTCTTTGCAAAATTTTTTCTCCCAGAAGACCAGGGTGTTATTCCTCGTTTCATAGTTCTCTGAACGACCAGAAATAAGATAGTTCAAAGACTTGTGTAGTTCTTCATTTTTATGTATCGACTTCATTGAGAACAGATTTTTTTGCGAGAGACTAAACTGATCAGGGGAAAAATGTGGAAGGTGTAACGTTAGAAGCACGAAAAACAAATTGAATTAAAAATTACTCGTTCAGAAAAATGACAAAATAGGAAACATTCAGATATGACGCCTATCTGCACTTGCTAGAACTGGAAGCACAAATGGCACAAATTTTTCAAATGCATAGTGATTGACAATTGTCTAAAATAGGGAGTGCTACATTTTATCCATTCAGTTTTGTGAAGTTAGCAGCTCTTATTCATTCAATTTTACTGAGTCACCTATTGCAACTTATGGTATTTTTGATCATTTTTTTCCAGTTATTCTCCATCAGCTCGTCACTCTTCTCGTTTGTCAGTACATGTATCAGGAGCACCAAGCGCTTAACAAATCATCGTTGTATTCACCTCTGTGATCTTTCGGCTCCTTGAACAGAGCAGAGTAGGAAATCTAAGCAATACAGTTTCAGAGGACTGGAAAGCACGTGAATTTTGTTTTTCTGTGCACCAAATTTCAGGTTTCTTTATATTTCTTCCAATATTTTCTTCACAAGAAAAATTTTTGCCTCGTGAAATTGTTTTTTGGAACTCAATGAGATTTTTTTCAAAGGCTAATGGAATTGTCAAATTTGATGAATTAAGAGTAGTTAAATCGTGTTTTATTATTAACAAGTAATTAGATGGGAAAAAGCTTCATTTTCTATTTTTTATTTGTATCTGAAAGCATTGTGAAGAGCATGAACTAATCGAAAATTTTTTGAACATGTATGCGAGTGCTCTATTTTTTTCACACGAATACGACTGTCAATGTCAAATGTTATTTTTAACGAAAAAAATTAATTTTTTGAATGTCATGAGCATGGGCGGAACTTCCTTTCATAGAAAAATGTACATGTATTGAATATAATTTTGCAGGCTTAGTAATGTTCAGTTCTCGCGGGAGAAATCTATACATTTGAATATAATTTTGTACAAGAAATTGCATGAATATTTTTTCACTAATCTGATAATCTTAGAAAAAAGTGGTTTTAACGCCATATTTACTGTATTCAATGAGACTAGCTCCACGTTTCAGAACTTTCAGAAAATAATTTTCTGGTCAGAGCAGAACTCCTCAGCATTTAATAAGTGCAGCTGAGCAAATTAAAATCAGGGACGCTGAATTTGCAAGTTAATACTCTCCCTGGTCCAAAATTGTTGGTGCACAAGCCGAAAACAGTCCTAAGTTGTAGAGTTTTATTTTTGTTTTATGTTTGTGCATTGTCGATTCAATGCATTCCAGTAATATGTGAAGTTAACAGGTATTTTATTCGAATCAAACCTTTCGTATTGGTTTATACTATTTCCGCACCAACTTAAAAATTCATACGCAACAACAATTTAGGACCAGAGGGAATAATATGAAAAGGATGTGGAAAGTTTTGGCAGAGGAAGATGAAACGGAGGATATGACCAGCGGTGCATACGTACGAAAGTGTTGTTTGAAGTCTAACGCCTTTTTTAAAAAAGACGCCTACGCTCATGTTTCTTACGTGAAGAATAAGTGGGGGCAGCTTGATTGTATTGAGGACACACTACCAAATCAAAACAATTTGGTAACAGCCGTAAATACTTTCTATTATAATTGTAGCGTTAGAACAGTTGTTAGTGACATAGTTTTAATCGTAGTGTTTGGGCAGCTGTTAATGTTTTAAAGCGTCGTGATTGAGATGTTTGAGCAGCCATTTATAATTTATATTGTCGTAATTGTGGTGTTTGAGCTGCTGTTAAGGCATCAGATGACATCGATTAGAACAACAGACTCCAAACAATCGCAGTCCTCAACGTCAAGATAGTTCGATGGATTCTATTGCTTGTTTTCGTATGGGAGTAAAAAGTGGGAATCATGAATACAAATAGTTAATGATTGCCACAGAAATCTATGAAATTTCAACGTGATATTTTGATAATTTTAGAATTCTTATTTCATGCCTCAAAATTCAAGTAAATTTGCAAATACCGAACTATTCATTTGTAGAGTACGGGATATAGATCAGTTTCAGCGGGAGGTGTCCAGAATTTTGTTCCCAGTTAAGATAACTCGAACGAAGTTCAAAACGAAAAATGCTCTTACAGTTTGAGATTTGAAGCAGTACTGTATCAGTGCTATAAACTTAACACCTACTGGGTATTTAGTATGTTCAATCCATTTTGTTAAATTTTCCAAATTCTACACTCCTTCATGACATTTTCTTCGTGTTCGTTTTCATAACACGGTGAGGTATTGTATTATGAAGGAAATTACTGATTCATAATTTGTTAGATTTTTGCATCAAAATGCTAAATTTCCTGGTCCATGGCCAATGTTTCAAAATTTTATTGAACTCTGTAAAACTCAGGCGATTGTGAACCACGAAAATTACCTTGATTTGTTCATAAAAGGGGGTGATAAAGAAGTTTGGTAGATGCGCGAATATTTGTTAACATGTTGCCTCCGATTGCCTGATTGGTGTAAAACTTCACTTTGTACGCATAGTCACTAGAAGGATCCGAAAAAATTACAGAACCTAACCTAAGTGGTACACATACGTACCACTTCGAAGTCAACGTGTTAAATTACGAGCATTAGTATGTCTTGTCACTAATCTCCTCCAAAGAATTCGCCTTCCGCACATATACGCTTGTTCCACTTCCCTGCCACTATCAGAAAGATGTCTGGAAATCCTTTCTTCAATAACTTAAAGCGCTCTGTCGCATTCCATTTAATGTCTTCAATAGTGTCAAATTGCTTCCTTTCATCGTCTTTCTCAGTTTTAGGAACAGCCAGAAGTTGCAATGTGCCAAGTTGGGAGAATATGGTGGACGCAGAATAGCAGCTAGATTTTCCCAGCCATGAACTGCCGAACAACAGCGACCTGTGAGAGGACGCGTCGTCATGATGCAGCAGTCAGCCATTTCTCCACTTTTCCTGCCTTTTCCGTCTGATGACCTCTCGCAAGCGTTTCAGAATTTCCATGTAGAAACTGTGTTGATGGTGCAGTTACTGGGAAGAAATTCAAAGCGCATCATATCACCCATATCAGAAAATGTAAGCAGCATAGCCTAAAGTGATTTCGACATCCGTGCGTTCTTGGGTGTTGGGGATGAAGCAGTTTTCCACTGTGAGCTTTAACACGTTGACTCCGAAGTGGTACGCATGTGTACCACTTAGGTTAGGTTCTGTAATTTTTTCAGATCCTTCTAGTGACTATGCGTACAAAGTGAAGTTTTACACCAATCAGGCAATCGGAGGCAACGTGTTAAACTTTTGTTTCCGAGTCATACCCGTAAACCCATGACTCATCACCTGTAACAATTGAGGATAAGGATGCTGTATCAGCTACGCATTTCTCAAACAACTCTGCAGATATGGCAAGCCGTGACTTCTTTGGTTCATCAGTTAGGATCTGCGGGACGCATCTCACGTTCAAACAGTCTGTCAACATGGCTTGAACTCTTCGCTTTCACCCGCCACTGCACTCGTGTACGATGCTATCCCGAGGCTCCACCACTTTTAGCTTCCCTGGTGTAGAGAATAATATTACAGCATCAGAGATGCTTACCGGACTTCATGATCAACCCTCGTATTAGGTGAGCTATTGCATTCATTCTTTGTAACTTTTGTCCGTCGGAAATTTGGTGTGAAGCACGATTTTTTCAATTATTCGCAAACTGTATCATCTCTTTACGTTCTCATCATGAGCGTCTTAGTACATACTGTCGTTACAATCTGTGATGAAAATTATTGGTTTAAAATTTGTCCGAGTTCGTGATGAAATTTTCCGGAGTTTTTATTCAGTGTCGCAGGATCTCAAAGAAATTTGGTGGGAATCTCGTGCAACGATTATAGACGGCAAAAATACCTCAACTGGTACATTTTTGATGGGATATCGCATTTTTTCTTTACAATGTGTGCATGTTGTGCATCTAGTATGATACATTAAATTTTTTTGTCAATTATTCACCAATTCTATAATAATATTTTACATTTTCATTATATTCATTTCTATTACATGCTAAAATCTTGAACTATGATGAAGATAATTGATCTAAATTATGGTTTCTTGATAAATATGGAAACTGAAAGTGTAACAGTTTTTTTCTGTTCGGTGTCCCAGAATTTCGTGAAATTCAGCGTAAAACTTCAGCAACGATTATAGACTATCATAGATGCCTTAACTTTGATATATAATAAAATACAGCATTTAAACTTTATAATTCAAGCCTGCTGTGTCTCGTGTGATGCATACAATTTGTTGCCAATCGTTCGCTAGCTCTGAATCGACTCTGATTTTCCATTATAAACGTACTTGTTACATGCTATTAATCTCGTGGTAAAATTTAGTTAAAATATGTTCTATTATTTATTATGATGAAAAGCGTGTACTGATGCAAAGTTTTTCTAGTTTTTTTCATAATTGTTTTAAAATTTGTGATTTTTGCTATTGAATTCATTCATTGTAGGCCTCTATAAATTACTTAACGCGTGCGTATTTGAACATGTATTGTGTTGATTACATATTTTTTACCGTATATCATTGACGAATTCCACTTTTTGACAATTTTTCGTATCGTTTGATGCGAAAAAGGAATTTTTTCATTTGCATCGTAATCGTTTTCAGTAGATGCTGAAATTCTAAACTATGGGGATAATTACTAATCTACAATTACCAGATTTTCTGCAGTTAGCCAGAAACATAGTAAAAAAAACAAGAGTGTGCGGTACATTGTTTGTCATTTTCAAGTGACGTTTCGAAATTCAATGACGCTTTGCAAATGCAGTACTATTTCTCTGAAGATAGCTGAAAACATAAGTTTTTTCAAGAGGTACCCAAGATCTTAGCCTGCAAAAATGTTCATGTATTGGTAGAAAGTGTATCATATTACATAGCATTTGTATTTGATCCAACAAAATTCAATAGGATTACATTAATACAGCGTTATTCTTCAGGACTGCAGATGGTTCTATCGCCAGTTGAGCAAGCACCTTCCTTTCTCTTTTGTTCCATGGGCATCAGCACCAGTACTGCCAGCATCCATCAGCACCAGAACTGCCAGCATCCTCAGCATCCCATCAGCACCAGTACCGCCAGCATCTTCAGTATCCATCAGCACCAGTACTGCCAGCATCCTCAGCATCCATCAGCGCCAGTACCGCCAGCATCCTTAGCACCAGCAGTTTTAGCATCAGCGCCAACATCGTCAGCACATCAAACATCGTAAGTTTAAATTGAGCTGGTCAGGTTAAAACCATTGTGCTCGCTGGAAAACCATGGTAGCGTGTTGCTTGGAAACAATGGTGTGTGTGAACGTTTAGCAACGGGTGAATACATACGGTGAATTTATTCTAAGAACACGTGAGTGAGGAGGATATTTGTTGAATCATTTTGAAGGATACTATGTGTAGCGCAGTCGGGTAATCGCTTTCCAGTAACATAATCACAATACTCAAACCTCGTTCAACTAAGACAGGATGAGACCATTTTAAATCAAACCAAGCATCCCATGGGTGGAGGCATGTGATTGGAGTACTAACAGTAGGCCTTCGTGACACAATGTCCGAGGCGTGCAGTTGCTGGACTTTTTGTACAATTCTAATGTTGGCATTCTTAATTCTATTATGATATTATGCCAGGAAGATTGTCATTGTGTCGAGTTTTTAGTAGTAGCTACGCTCTGGTCGGAAAAAGTTACTGCACACGCGAGAAAATATTTCGGTCTCAGTGTACAGGTGTCCTGTTATGGGTTTTCAAATCAATTTTAATATTATCTCGCAAATATTACCAATATAATTTTATAAAATTAATTATCTAGGGAAAGTGTACTGTATTCTTTGCCAGAGTATCAAAGTTCTAAAGTCAAAATTGAACTAATATTGCTGGGAGAAAATACTCTTTAAAGTAATTCGTGCTGTCATTAAAGATTTTGCGAGCTAGTGATGGCGAAATGGAAGCTTTGTGAATATTTTTCATGTAGTTGTAACTAGTAAATGACTATTTGTTAGTCAGGCCCTGAAATATAGTTTTTAAAGAAAAAATTAATTTTGTGTAATGGTATGCATGTCCCACCTTGTACCTGAAATATTCGGGACGTTAAATCTTCATCTGTTTCTCGCACAGGTTTGAAATACGATAAAAGTATAAATTTTTAAACGTATGTTTATATTGAGATTTTCACTCTGGTCCAACTGATTCAGAGCGATGTCAAAATTTGTACGCTTAACTGTTTCTGTCCACAAGGAATGAAAATTACAGAAAATACGTACCAATCTAGAGTCACTGCGGCTGTTGCTCGCAGTTTGCCGAAAATGGAATTGGCAAAGTTTTGGGTCTTAGCAGAGTGACTAGAGAGCATGTAATACACTAAATATTGTGGGAGAGTTTGGTCAGTAATACAATAACTTATATTATTAAGGTGTGTGCACAAGCTTGCATATTCGTATCTTAAACCACCATTGTTAAACCCTTTCCACGACACGAGTCTGGTGATCTGTATACATTACCTTTAAGGTGGAATAAATAATGACTCAACAATATACTGTATTTGGACACATGATAAAAATTATAAAAATACAAACAGCCGGTTATTTCTACATCAAATTTTCGTATACCCGTATTAATACTAATAGATCCTTGTTTATGAAAAATTATATGCACTAAAAAACGATGACACTGATGGCAGCTGGCAGACGAGATGATATATTTCCTGGTTGGTAGAGATGAACTACTAACTCGGTTTTAACGGATACGCAACTTTTCCTGTGTGCTAAATTACTTACTAAAAGTATTCTATCTAAAAGATGTTTGTCATGGTACGGCGAAACTATCAGCGTTTCCCTCGAAGCTACTCAATTCTGAAAATATTGACTCTACCTGCGTAATTTTCATTGCGACAGTTTGACTTTCCCTCTGCCACATCAGTAACACTTTCACAATCCCACGTCGTAACTCTAGTACCCTAGGTCTTAATAATTGGCATCTAAGATGCCAAAACATAAAATTTAATAGTTTACCGGACACAGTGTTTTCATGTCGCTGCATTTTGATTCTTTTCTCGTTTCGCCGTGATGCAGTAACAGCAGTCCAAAAGACGCTGTTCGCTGTCGTGGATAAATTAGATATGTTAGAACAATACAAACAGGTGAATGTGTGAAGATTATCTCAATTCCATGGAGGGAAAAATTTTATGATTCATATGCCCACGAGGAATGAAAAAAAGATTTCATATGATAGTATACTAGTGTGTAATGATGTTTTGTTAATGTATCAACAAAATCAGTTTGGACATAAACTAATGAATGTATATTTCTAGATATTTAATAGCAAGTAAGTATCCGTACGAGGCAAATTTTTAGAACTTAGGTCTCAAATTTCTCTTGGCTTCAAAATTGTTCCAAAATATTTTTCTAGGTTGTTCCAATAATGCAATCAGTAGTCATTTACAACATTTCAAATGGAAACTAGACATTCAGCATTCATACTTCGTACCGTAAGGTACACAACACAATTCTAACAGTAAAATATAGAGGTGGCAGGGTTTTTTTCGGAATGTTTCAGAGCAAAACTGCAGTAACAAATGATAGAATGAAATCGGCAGCATATCTAAATGTTTTGAAAACAATTTGTTCAATTCAGTTAAAAAGCCTGAACTTGAAAATTGATTCTTCCAACTTGGTAATAACCCAAAGCACATAGCAAATTCTATGAAAAAATGACACGCTGTAAATAATATCAATTAACGAGGATGTCCAAGTCAGGCCCAAGAGAGAATTTATGGGAGTTTTTTGAAAATTCTAAGACAAGATTTAGAACACATGCTAAGAAAAATGGAATAAAATGCGAACAAGAATTTGCAAATTATTGAGGACTACAAGAAGAGATTAGTTACTGTTGTAGATAATGATGGCTATGCTCCAACGTACTAAATCAATGGTTATGTATTATTTTTTGTTTCATACGAATACTGTTTTCATCAAATGAATTACGAAACGCGTTTCAATTCATTATTACCAAAACTTTCTTAGTTTTTGGAACACTTCTCGTCACAATGCTCCGATATATAATTGTCACATACATTGCCATTTTTTTGATTCGTTTAACTATGTCGAATTTAAATTTTTTTACCGTACGAATATTTGTTTCTCATCACAGTATGTCCTTGAAATGAACATTCTAAAGTATCTTGCCTCAAGCCACACTCTTTTCACATCAATTTTTTCCATTTTGCAGCTCAATTCTTACACTAAATGCACGCTGTAACATCATTAATCTATGTATTTAATTACTCTTACCTCCCGAACTGCTCGCTCTCGGAGATGGTTTGCGGTAGCCGACTGCCCAGTGTTTCTGGCAGCAGCACCACCAGCACACCGCTGGTGCAGCCCAACACACCGAACGCCATCGGCGCCACCATTCGCTGCTTCTCGAACTTGATGGCAGTAATAGAAAATGCAATCAAATTAGTTATTGAAATGAATGATGAATACGCAGTGAAAGTAGATAGAAATATTTTTATAAATTTTCTTAACATTATTGACAGATGAATTGGGGAAACCGATAATATAAATACTTCAGCTGTACTGCCTATTTCAAAGATTGCCTTGAGATCAGTCGCAGAATATACCACTGATGTACTCGCCTTGTTCAGAAATTCCAGCCTCTTGTGTTAACGAATTTACCAGTGAAGTTTAATGGCTGGAGGCATAGTAAATCCCGCTGGTTTGAATCTGCCCCATTGTTTTGAATACACAAATACTATCTGAGAATGAGCAAGGTTTGAGTCCAGACCTAAATCATAGCTCCATCGAATCGAATTAGTAGCCGAATCAATTCTCTATCGAATTCTCAATTAAAAAAAAAGTTATTTTGTAAAGGGTTTATCGCGCACACATGCTTTCTCTTACATCAAGTGGCTAAACAAATTGGAAGAGTGAAATGTTATCTCCACTGCTTCACTATTCATTCACTCTTCACTGCATTCAGTAAACTTCTACCAGCTCTACGCCGATTCAATAGCTTCCACCTAACATTTCTATTGACTCGAATCTGCACTTTTCCAGTGCTCTTACAATTTTAAAGCATGTGTTTTTCTTCTCAAAAACTTTTCTAAAAGACGTTTATACAACTTATTCGCATCTCTTGTTCTCTTTCTAAACTCATTGGCACATTAGATCATTGCGTGTTGAAATTTCTGTCAGCTGTGAACTACGTGAAGAAAGAGTAAAATGTAAATTCTTTGAGAATAGTTTGTTCAAAAGTGTCTGGGAAAGTTTTTTGTGACAGATACCCGTAATATCAGTTGCTTCACCCACACCTCTTAGTTGTGTTGCGTAACTGTTGCGTTGCTGCGGTCCCCAAACCTTTTTGTTGTGTATGAAGAAAGTGGAATTAAATATTAAAGAAGAGCTTAATGAAAAAGTTAGGCAAAACTTTGGTTGTGTGATATTTACCAATGTCGAAAAAGGCAATCTTTTAAGTAATTTGTGAAAAATCCAGGCAAACAAAATCTGTTCAAACAAGACATCAATTTCCCAATTTCACCAAGCAAGATTAACAGGGTCTCAAACTTGGAATAAAACTATTCATCACTTACTTGCCTAAAATATGATGCACATTATGAGGTGGAAAGAAATTATGAAAAGTAGACGGAAGAACTATATAGTATGAAGACCTGCAACTTTGGGAAGATGTTTGCTCACCAGGGTGACCAAGAGGGGAGCCAATGTGCCCCCAACTCTGGCTATCATGGAGCAGCTGCCGAGCCCCACGCCCCTGTAGCATGTGGGGAAGAGCTCGGTAGCGAATACGTAGACAACCAAAAACGTTGCCGAAGCTCCGAATTTGCCAACAAGGTACAGGAACATGATGAACGAGGTGTATTCTGTAAGACACAGGAACATGATGAACGAGGTGTATTCTGTAAGACACAGGAACATGATTAACGAGGTGTATTCTGTAAGACACAGGAACATGATTAACGAGGTGTATTCTGTAAGACACAGGAACATGATGAACGAGGTGTAGTCTGGAAGATACAGGAACATGATGAACGAGGTATATTCTGCAAGATACAAGAACATGATGAACGAGGTATATTCTGGAAGATACAAGAACATGATGAACGAGGTATATTCTGGAAGATACAAGAACATGATGAACGAGGTATATTCTGGAAGATACAAGAATATGATGAACGAGGTATATTCTGGAAGATATAAGAATATGATGAACGAGGTATATTCTGGAAGATACAAGAACATGATGAACGAGGTATATTCTGGAAGATACAAGAACATGATGAACGAGGTATATTCTGGAAGATACAAGAACATTATGAACGAGGTATATTCTGGAAGATACAAGAATATGATGAACGAGGTATATTCTGGAAGATACAAGAACATGATGAACGAGGTATACTCTGGCAGATACAAGAACATTATGAACGAGGTTTATTCTGAAAGATACAGGAGCATGATGAACGAGGTGTATTCTGTAACATGAAAAGTTCAATAGCGCTAGTATTTTATTCATCATATCTTCAAAAATGAAAACAGCGTTCAGTTCTGCCGTTTTTAAATTGAAAATGCATTTTTTTGCATAAATGTTTTTCTGAAATAGCTTGAAAATTTCCTGCCATGTGGCTCTACAAAACTGCACTTATTACATTATTTTATTAGTAGAATTAATTATTATTGCGAAGCTTACAGCATTTAAAGTAAAGAACTCTACACTGTGTTCATGACATTACTTCATCTGGCAAAATCTTCGCTCTGGTGAACTTGAACAGCACATGTTTGCTGGAGTAACAGCACCGAAAAATATTCATAATTTTGGAGTCAGTACGAGGTTCGATAGTGAAAAATAACCTAATCCATACCTATAAATGTTTTATTCATATGCAAGAAATTAAGAATTCTCCCACACACTTATGGATCTAAGTAGTCTATTTTGACAGCAATAACCTTTTTTTAGCAAATCGAAATCATCAAAACTTGTACCTCATAATTTAACCAAACAGCAATTCTCATGCTGGGTATTATTGTTATAATATACCTGGCCACAACAAAAGCGATCTGAGAAGTGATACACAGTATCAGAAGATAGTCTTAACTTTTAAAGTCACGCGTCTTAGAGGAAATGGGAATAAGTATCAAAGTTGTCAGGATGGTGTCATAACTGGAAGCCAAATGAGACTTTACATTCCTAAAAAGAAGCCATTAACCCTTTAGCGACCAAGTGGACTATTCGGTCGCCTTTCACGGTCTTTGGGAGAATTGTTCTAATAATTAAACGGTGAGCAATATGAGGTTGCTACTAGGTTTGAACGCGGCGGCATGTTACAGCGTCGTTCTTTTGGCTGCCTGGCTCTCAGCATGCTTCATTGCATCAGTGTACAGACGGTCTTTGTGAGCTTAAATGTAGAAACTAGAAAAACAAATTGGTCGCTAAAGGGTTAAGGGAAGCAGAATTTCGAAAGTCACAAGCTTTGCTCAGACCTTTGGTATCAAAATTCAAACTGTCTGATACGAAAGTAAAATTAATCTAAAGGAACATATACTACTTCATGAGGGACAAAAAACTTGAATAAACATGTCCACATCTAAGTGCATAAGAAAATCGCTAATCAATCCTAAGATGATCCACAAAAAATTATCAGCTGCAAAATGAATGACACTGAAAAAAAAATCACCGATACTTGGTCTAAACCACTGAAGCATGATATAAACCATCGAAATTCAGTGTATGTAAAACGGGGCATAAACCCGTGAAACGGGGCATAAACCCGTGAAACGGGGCATAAACCCGTGAAACGGGGCATAAACCCGTGAAACGGGGCATAAACCCGTGAAACGGGGCATAAACCCGTGAAACGGGGCATAAACCCGTGAAACGGGGCATAAACCCGTGAAACGCGGCATAAACCCGTGAAA
>VCRD01000798.1:143926-156443 GCA_006783055.1 Trinorchestia longiramus | reverse complement strand
CTGGTGAGCAAACATCTTCCCAAAGTTGCAGGTCTTCATACTATATAGTTCTTCCGTTTACTCTTCATAATTTCTTTCCACCTCATAATGTGCATCATATATTAGGCAAGTAGGTGATGAATAGTTTTATTCCAAGTTTGAGACCCTGTTAATCTTGCTTGGTGAAATTGGGAAATTGATGTCTTGTTTGAACAGATTTTGTTTGCTTGGATTTTTCACAGATTACTTAAAAGATTGCCTTTTTCGACATTGGTGAATATCACACAACCAAAGTTTTGTCTTTGTTTTCATTAAGCTCTTCTTTAATATTTAATTCCACATACACAACAAAAAGGTTTGAGGACCGCAGCAACGCAACAGTTACGCAACACAACTAAGAGGTGTGGGTGAAGCAACTGATATTACGGGTATCTGTCACAAAAAACTTTCCCAGACACATTTGAACAAACTATTCTCAAAGGATTTACATTTTACTCTTTCTTCACGTAGTTCACAGCTGACAGAAATTTCAACACGCAATGATCTAATGTGCCAATGAGTTTAGAAAGAAAACAAGAGATGCGAATAAGTTGTATAAACGTCTTTTAGAAAAGTTTTTGAGAAGAAAAACGCATGTTTTAGAATTGTAAGAGCACTGGAAAAGTGCAGATTGGAGTCAATAGAAATGTTAGGTGGAAGCTATTGGATCGGCGTAGAGCTGGTAGAAATTTACTGAATGCAGTGAAGAGTGAATGAATATTTAAGCAGTGGAGGTAACATTTCACTCTTCCAATTTGTTTAGCGACTTGATGTAAGAGAAAGCATGTGTGTGCGATAAACCCCTTACAAAATAACTCTTTTTAATTGATAATTGGACAGAGAATTGATTCGGCTACTAATTCGATTCGATGGAGCTATGATTTAGGTCTGGACTCAGACCTTGCTCATTCTCAGATAGTATTTGTGTATTCAAAACAATGGGGCGGATTCAAACCAGCGGGACTTACTATGCCTCCAGCCATTAAACTTCATTGGTAAATTCGTTAACACAAGAGGCCGGAATTTCTAAACAAGGCAAGTACATCAGTGGTATATTCTGCGACTGATCTCAATGCAATCTTTGAAATAGGCAGTACAGCTGAAGTATTTATATTATCGGTTTCCCCAATTCATCTGTCAATAATGTTAAGAAAATTTATGAAAATTTCTATCTATTTTCACTGCTTATTCATCATTCATTTCGATAACTAATTTGATTACATTGTCTATTACTGCCATCAAGTTCGAGAAGCAGCGAATGGTGGCGCCGATGGCGTTCGGTGTGTTGGGCTGCACCAGCGGTGTGCTGGTGGTGCTGCTGCCAGAAACACTGGGCAGTCGGCTACCGCAAACCATCTCCGAGAGCGAGCAGTTCGGGAGGTAAGAGTAATTAAATACACAGATTAATGATGCTACAGCGTGCATTTAGTGTAAGAATTGTGCCGTAAAATGGAAAAAATTGATGTGAAAAGAGTGTGGCTTGAGGCAAGATACTTTAGAATGTTCATTTCAAGGACATACTCTGATGAGAAACAAATATTCGTACGGTAAAAAAAATTTAAATTCGACATAGTTAAACGAATCAAAAAATGGCAATGTATGTGACAATTATATACCGGAGCATTGTGACGAGAAGTGTTCCGAAAACTAAGAAAGTTTTGGTAATAATGAATTGAAACGCGTTTCGTAATTCATTTGGTGAAAACAGTATTCATATGAAACAAAAAATAATACACAACCATTGATTTAGTACGTTGGAGCATAGCCATCATTATCTACAATAGTAACCAATCTCATCTTGTAGTCCTCAATGATTTGCAAATTCTTGTTCGCATTTTATTCCATTTTTCTTAGCATGTGTTCTAAATCTTGTCTTAGAATTTTCAAAAACTCCCATAAATTCTCCCCTGGGCCTGACTTGGACATCCTCGTTTATTGATATTATTTTCAGCGTGTCATTTTTTCATAGAATTTGCTATATGCTTTGGGTTACTACCAAGTTGGAAGAATCAATTTTCACGTTCAGGCTTTGTAACTGAATTGAACAAATTGTTTTCAAAACATTTAAATATGCTGCCGATTTCATTCTATCATTTGTTACTGCAGTTTTGCTCTGAAACATTCCCGAAAAAACCCTGCCACCTCTATATTTTACTGTTAGAATTGTGTTGTGTACCTTACGGTACGAAGTATGAATGCTGAATATCTAGTTTCCATTTGAAATGTTGTAAATGACTACTGATTGCATTATTGGAACAACCTAGAAAAATATTTTGGAACAATTTTGAAGCCAAGCGAAATTTGAGACCTAAATTCTAAAAATTTACCTCGTACGGATACTTACTTGCTATTAAATATCCATTCATTAGTTTATGTCCAAACTGATTATGTTTATACATTAACAAAACATCATTACACACTAGTATACTATCATATGAAATCTTTTTCATTCCTCGTGCGCATATGAATCATAAAATTTTTCCCTTCCTGGAATTGAGATAATCTTCACACATTCACCCGTTTGTATTCTTCTAACATATCTAATTTATCCACGACAGCGAACAGCGCCTTTTGGACTGCTGTTACTGCATCACAGCGAAACGAGAAAAGAATCAAAATGCAGCAACATGAAAACACTGTGTCCGGTAAACTATTAAATTTTATGTTTTGGCATCTTAGATGCCAATTATTAAGACCTAGGGTACTAGAGTTACGACGTGGGATTGTGAAAGTGTTACTGATGTGGCAGAGGGAAAGTCAAACTGTCTCGATGAAAATTACGCAGGTAGAGTCAATATTTTCAGAATTGAGTAGCTTCGAGGGAAACGCTGATAGTTTCGCCGTACCATGACAAACATCTTTTAGATAGAATACTTTTAGTAAGTAATTTAGCACACAGGAAAAGTTGCATATCCGTTAAAACCGAGTTAGTTGTTCATCTCTACCAACCAGGATATATATCATCTCGTCTGCCAGCTGCCATCAGTGTCATCGTTTTTTAGTGCTTATAATTTTTCATAAACAAGGATTTATTAGTATTAATACGGGTATACGAAAATTTGATGTAGAAATAACCGGCTGTTTGTATTTTTATAATTTTTATCATGTATCCAAATACAGTATATTGTTGAGTCATTATTCATTCCACCTTAAAGGTAATGTATACAGATCACCAGACTCGTGTCGTGGAAAGGGCTTAACAATGGTGGTTTAAGATACGAATATGCAAGCTTGTGCACACACCTTAATAATATAAGTTGTTGTATTACTGACCAAACTCTCCCACAATATTTAGTGTATTACATACTCTCTAGTGACTCTGCTAAGACCCAAAACTTTGCCAATTCCATTTTCGGCAAACTGCGAGCAACAGCCGCAGTGACTCTAGATTGGTACGTATTTTCTGTAATTTTCATTCCTTGTAGACAGAAAGTTAAGCATACAAATTTTGACATTGCTCTGAATCAGTTGGACCAGAGCGAAAATCTCAATATAAACATACGCTTAAAAATTTATGCTTTTATCATATTTCAAACCAGTGCGAGAAACAGATGAAGATTTGACGTCCCGAATATTTCAGATACAAGGTGGGACATACATACCATTACACAAAATTAATTTCTTTAAAAACTATATTTCAGGGCCTGACTAACAAATGGTTATTTACTAGTTACAACTACATGAAAAATATTCACAAAGCTTCCATTTCGCCATCACTAGCTCTCAAAATCTTTAATGACAGCACGAATTACTTTAAAGAGTATTTTCTCCCAGCATTATTAGTTCAATTTTGACTTTAAAACTTTTATACTCTGGCAAAGAATACAGTACACTTTCCCTAGATAATTAATTTCATAAAGTTATATTGGTAATATTTGCGAGATAATATTAAAATTGATTTGAAAACCCGTAACAGGACACCTGCACACTGAGACCGAAATATTTTCTCGCGTGTGCATTAACTTTTTCCGACCAGAGCGTAGCTACTACTAAAAACTCGACACAGTGACAATCTTCCTGGCATAATATCATAATAGAATTAAGAATGCCAACATTAGAATTGTACAAAAAGTTCAGCAACTGCACGCCTAAGAGTGTTAAAAATACATTGTGTCGCGAAGACCTACTGTTAGTACTCCAATCACATGCCTCCACCCATGGGATGCTTGGTTTGATTTAAAATGGTCTCATCCTGTCTTAGTTGAACGAGGTTTGAGTATTGTGATTACGTTACTGGAAAGCGATTACCCGACTGCGCTACATATAGTATCCTTCAAAATGATTCAACAAATATCCTCCTCACTCACGTGTTCTTAGAATAAATTCGCCGTATGTATTCACCCGTTGCTAAACGTTCACACACACACCATTGTTTCCAAGCAACACGCTACCATGGTTTTCCAGCGAGCACAATGGTTTTAATCTGACCAGCTCAATTTAAACTTACGATGTTTGATGTGCTGACGATGCTGGCGCTGATGCTAAAACTGCTGGTGCTAAGGATGCTGGCGGTACTGGCGCTGATGGATGCTGAGGATGCTGGCGGTACTGGTGCTGATGGATACTGAGGATGCTGGCGGTACTGGTGCTGATGGGATGCTGAGGATGCTGGCGGTTCTAGTGCTGATGGGATGCTGAGGATGCTGGCGGTACTGGTGCTGATGCCCATGGAACAAAAGAAGTGCTTGCTCAACTGGCGCCTTTAGAACCACCTGCAGTCCTGAAGAATAACACTGTATTAATGTAATCCTATTGAATTTTGCTGGATCAAATACAAATGCTATGTAATATGATACACTTTCTACCGATACATGAACATTTTTGCAGGCTAAGATCTTGGGTACCTCTTGAAAAAACTTATGTTTTCAGCTATCTTCAGAGAAATAGTACTGCATTTGCAAAGCGTCATTGAATTTCGAAACGTCACTTGAAAAGGACAAACAATGTACCGCACACTCTCGTGTTTTTTTTACTATGTTTCTGGCTAACTGCAGAAAATCTGGTAAATTATAGATTAGTAATTATCCCCATAGTTCAGAATTTCAGCATCTACTGAAAACGATTACGATGCAAATGAAAAAATTCCTTTTTCGCATCAAACGATACGAAAAATTGTCAAAAAGTGGAATTCGTCAATGATATACGGTAAAAAATATGTAATCAATACAATACATGTTCAAATACGCACGCGTTAAGTAATTTATAGAGGCCTACAATGAATGAATTCAATAGCAAAAATCACAAATTTTAAAACAATTATGAAAAAACTAGAAAAACTTTGCATCAGTACACGCTTTTCATCATAATAAATAATAGAATATATTTTAAATAAATTTTACCACGAGATTAATAGCATGTAACAAGTACGTTTATAATGGAAAATCAGAGTCGATTCAGAGCTAGCGAACGATTGGCAACAAATTGTATGCATCACACGAGACACAGCAGGCTTGAATTATAAAGTTTAAATGATGTATTTTATTATATATATCAAAGTTAAGGCATCTATGATAGTCTATAATCGTTGCTGAAGTTTTACACTGAATTTCACGAAATTCTGGGACACTGAACAAAAAAAAACTGTTACACTTTCAGTTTCCATATTTATCTAGAAACCATAATTTAGATCAATTATCTTCATCATAGTTCAAGATTTTAGCATGTAATAGAAATGAATATGATGAAAATGTAAAATATTATAGAATTGGTGAATAATTGACAAAAAAATTTAATGTATCACACTAGATGCACAACATGCACACAGTGTAAAGAAAAAATGCGATGTCCCATCAAAAATGTACCAGTTGAGGTATTTTTGCCGTCTATAATCGTTGCACGAGATCCTGCGACACTGAATAAAAACTCCGGAAAATTTCATCACGAACTCGGACAAATTTTAAACCAATAATTTTCATCACAGATTGTAACGATAGTATGTACTAAGATGCTTATGATGAGAACGTAAAGAAATGATACAGTTTGCGAATAATTGAAAAAATCGTGCTTCACACCAAATTTCCGACGGACAAAAGTTACAAAGAATGAATGCAATAGCTCACCTAATACGAGGGTTGATCATGAAGTCCTGTAAGCATCTCTGATGCTGTAATATTATTCTCTACATCAGGGAAGCTAAAAGTGGTGGAGCCTCGGGATAGCATCGTACACGAGTGCAGTGGCGGGTGAAAGCGAAGAGTTCAAGCCATGTTGACAGACTGTTTGAACGTGAGATGCGTCCCGCAGATCCTAACTGATGAACCAAAGAAGTCACGGCTTGCCATATCTGCAGAGTTGTTTGAGAAATGCGTAGCTGATACAGCATCCTTATCCTCAATTGTTACAGGTGATGAGTCATGGGTTTACGGGTATGACTCGGAAACAAAAGTTCAACACGTTGCCTTCGATTGCCTGATTGGTGTAAAACTTCACTTTGTACGCATAGTCACTAGAAGGATCTGAAAAAATTACAGAACCTAACCTAAGTGGTACACATGCGTACCACTTCGGAGTCAACGTGTTAAAGCTCACAGTGGAAAACTGCTTCATCCCCAACACCCATGAACGTACGGATGTCGAAATCACTTTAGGCTATGCTGCTTACATTTTCTGATATGGGTGATATGATGCGCTTTGAATTTCTTCCCAGTAACTGCACCATCAACACTGTTTTCTACATTGAAATTCTGAAACGCTTGCGAGAGGCCATTAGATGGAAAAGGCCGGAAAAGTGGAGAAATGGCCGACTGCTGCATCATGACGACGCGTCCTCTCACAGGTCGCTGTTGTTCGGCGGTTCATGGCTGGGAAAATCTAGCTGCTATTCTGCGTCCACCATATTCTCCCAACTTGGTACATTGCAACTTCTGGCTGTTCCTAAAACTGAGAAAGACGATGAAAGGAAGCAATTTGACACTATTGAAGACATTAAATGGAATACGACAGAGCGCTTTAAGTTGTTGAAGAAAGGATTTCCAGACATCTTTCTGATAGTGGCAGGGAAGTGGAACAAGCGTATATGTGCGGAAGAATTCTTTGGAGGAGATTAGTGAGAAGATATAGTAATGCTCGTAATTTAACAAATATTCGCGCATCTACCAAACTTCTTTATCACCCCCTTTTATGAACAAATCAAGGTACTTTTCGTGGTTCACAATCGCCTGAGTTTTACAGAGTTCAATAAAATTTTGAAACATTGGCCATGGACCAGGAAATTTAGCATTTTGATGCAAAAATCTAACAAATTATGAATCAGTAATTTCCTTCATAATACAATACCTCACCGTGTTCTGAAAACGAACACGAAGAAAATGTCATGAAGGAGTGTAGAGTTTGGAAAAATTTAACAAAATTGATTTAACATACTAAATACCCAGTAGGTGTTAAGTTTATAGCACTGATACAGTACTGCTTCAAATCCCAAACTGTAAGAACATTTTTCGTTTTCAACTTCGTTGTTCGAGTTATCTTAACCGGGAACAAAATTCTGGACACCTCCCGCTGAAACTGATCTATATCCCGTAATCTACAAATGAATAGTTCGGTATTTGCAAATTTACTTGAATTTTGAGGCATGAAATAAGAATTCTAAAATTATCCAAATATCACGTTGAAATTTCATAGATTTCTGTGGCAATCATTAACTATTTGTATTCATGATTCCCACTTTTTTACTCCCATAAGAAAACAAGCAATAGAATCCTTCGAACTATCTTGACGTTGAGGACTGCGATTGTTTGGAGTCTGTTGTTCTAATCGATGTCATCTGATGCCTTAACAGCAGCTCAAACACCACAATTACGACGATATAAATTATAAATGGCTGCTCAAACATCTCAATTACGACGCTTTAAAACATTAACAGCTTCCCAAACACTACGATTAAAACTATGTCACTAACAACTGTTCTAACGCTACAATTATAATAGAAAGTATTTACGGCTGTTACCAAATTGTTTTGATTTGGTAGTATGTCCTCAATACAATCAAGCTGCCCGCACTTATTCTTCACGTAAGAAACATGAGCGAAGGCGTCTTTTTTAAAACAAAGGCGTTAGACTTCAAAAAACACTTTCTTACGTATAATGGTCATATCCTCCGTTGGATCTTCCTCTGCCACAACTTTCCACATCCTTTACATATTATTCCCTCTGGTCCTAAATTGTCGTTGCGTATCAATTTTTAAGTAGGAGCAGAAATAATATAAACCAATACGAAAAGTTTGATTCGAATAAAATACCTGTTAACTTAATCATATACTTCACATATTACTGGAATACATTGAATTGACAATGCACAAACATTACACAAAAATGAAACTCTACAACTTAGGACTGTTTTCGGCTTGTGCACCAAAAATTTCGGACCAGGGAAAGTATTAGCTTACAAATTCCGCGTTCCTGATTTTAATTTGCCCAGCTGCACTTAATAAATGCTGTGAGGAGTTCTGCTCTGAGCGGAAAATTGTTTTCTGAAAGTTCTGAAACGTGGGCTAGTCTCACTGAATAAATATAGCGTTAAAACCACTTTTTTCTAAGATTATCAGATTAGTGAAAAAATATTCATGCAATTTCTTATACAAAATTATATTCAAATGTATAGATTTCTCCCGCGAGAACTGAATATTACTAAGCCTGCAAAATTATATTCAATACATGTACATTTTTCTATGAAAGGAAGTTCCGCCCATGCTCATGACATTCCAAAAATTAATTTTTTTCGTTAAAAATAACATTTGACATTGACAGTCGTATTCGTGTGAAAAAAATAGAGCACTCGCATACATTGCAAGTATTTAACCTTGTTCAAAAAATATTTCGATTAGTTCATGCTTTTCACAATGCTTTCAGATTCAAATAAAAATAGAAAATGAAGCTTTTTCCCATCTAATTACTTGTTAATAATAAAACACGATTTAACTACTCTTAATTCATCAAATTTGACAATTCCATTAGCCTTTGAAAAAATCTCATTGAGTTCCAAAAAAACAATTTCATGAGGCAAAAATTTTTCTTGAAGAAAATATTGGAAGAAATATAAAGAAATCTGAAATTTGGTGCACAGAAAAACAAAATTCACGCGCTTTCAACTCCTTCCCTGAAACTGGATTGCTTAGATTTCCTATTCTGCTCCGTTCAAGGAGCCGAAAGATCACAGAGGTGAATACGACGATGATTTGTTAAGCGCTTGGTGCACCTGATACATGTACGTACTGTCAAACGAGAAAAGTGACAAGCTGATGGAGAATAACTGGAAAAAAATGATCAAAAATACCATAAGTTGCAACAGGTGACTCAGTAAAACTGAATGAATAAGAGCTGCTAACTTCACAAAACTGAATGGACAAATGTAGCACTCCCTATATTAGACAATAAATTATTGTCTAATATAGGTAGTGACAATTATTGTCAATCACTATGCATTTGATAAAATTTGTGCCATTTGTGCTTCCAGTTCTAGCAAGTGCAGATAGGCGTCATGTCTGAATGTTTCCTATTTTGTCATTTTTCTGAACGAGTAATTTTTAATTCAATTTGTTATTCGTGCTTCTAACGTTACACCTTCCACATTTTTCCCCTGATCAGTTTAGTCTCTCGCAAAAAAATCTGTTCTCAATGAAGTCGATACATAAAAATGAACAACACAAGTCTTTGAACTATCTTATTTCTGGTCGTTCAGAGAACTATGAAACGAGGAATAACACCCTGGTCTTCTGGGAGAAAGAATTTTGCAAAGAGGAAGAACACTATAGTCTTCTGAATGCACTAAAGCAGAATACATTCAATATTTTGTCCACTATTCAATGCTCGAGTATTCCCAAATTACCTGAAAAAGATTTTTGATGAATTTGATTTTATTTTTAATACCGTGTTTCCACAAGACTCCTCATTAGGTGTAATGCACCACTGGGACCGAGCTCAACATGTAGGGCATGGAAAACTTAATTTTACCCTTAATTTTAAAGATAAATTCTTCGATGCAAAATTCAGTTTTCCGGAACTTGGGGATATCCTACTGAACAATAATAGTTTAAATTAGCCAGAAGAGATTGCATAAGGTAAAGTAATAAAGTAGAAAATAAAGTTAAGATTTTATTTTCAAGACTAAAATTTCTCGACACTAAATATGAAAAAAACTAATAAATTACTCGATTGTTCTTCCACAAAAAAATTCTTAGACAATGCATTTCGCTCTCTGTCAGCGTCTAAAACATGGGAAAGGTTTTTTCTAACGCAAAAAATTTACTTTCAAAAATGTTACAGGCACGTGTCAGTAACGCTGAGAATACTGCTAAATTTAGAAAACATTGAAAAGCTTGGCACTCGCACATGATTTTACTAACATTGTGCATTAGTATATGTAAATAGCTTCTACCCTAACCCTAGTATAGCTTTAAGTATTAAAATACCTGTGCAGATGTATGGCGTAATATGTCTAATGAAATAATATTTTTGGAGCAATTTTCTCTGTATAGTATTTGTATACAAATTTCTAAAACAGTACCCCGCTCAGAAAAAAATAGTGAATACCAAAAGCGTACGCCCTTGTTCACTAATTTTACCTAGCCACGCAATTTTGTCTGCGACAAGAACTTACGGAACTGCGATACGACAAAATCTCGTGCATATCTTGCATGTGGAGACGCTGGCACACGGAAGGGTCACGATCGTCTGCCTCGCAGCATCAGAGAGCGCAGAAGAACTTTCTCGCTGCAAATTTTGTGACGCAAAACGCCCCAAATGTCGCAGCCAAGAGACAGATTTCGCAAGCTGGGAATGCCAACCCAGCGGGAAGGTGTCGGGATGCCGTCATGGTTGCGTGCTGTTCGTACAGTCGGGATGCCGTCGTGGTTGCGTGGTATTCCTACAGTGGGGATGCCGTCGTGGTTACGTGTTGTTCCTACAGTCGGGATGCCGTCATGGTTACGTGGTGTAGGTACAGTCGGGATGCCGTCGTCATCGCTTTCATTTATTTTTCCCTGACAAGAGAAGTATATATCGGCCAAGGACTACTATAAACAGGATGTGCACCGCCATATAGCTGACTATGCTAGCGGAGGCCATTGCATTCTTAGTAACATAACATTTTCTAGCGGACAAAATGATCAAAAACTACTTCTTTCAAGCAAAGGCAGCGATAATAAGGTTTTACAGTGAATTTTAAATGGTTTAAAGCACTGTAAAGTTTTGAAATACCAATTTTAACTGGACTTAACATTTATTATTATGAGCTTAATGGCCACTTTATAGAGAGCCGAGTTGCTGCAGTTTTAGACTTTACAAATTGATTGTAGTTAAACCTTTTCCCAGTGCAAACAACCAAACATACAAACATTCACGCATGTAAACAAACAGACATGGAAGCAAAAACCTACCAAACTGCAGCGATTAGTCAGCCAACCGGGCCTTCTTGACAGAGGTCTGAAGAAGGACTACATTCTTTTGCTAGTCTTTCTCTGAGGGGTTGACAGCAAATTTGAGGAGTTTGACAGCAAATTGAATGAGTATAGTAGCCGTCAGAATACTGCCTTTCTTTGACTCGTACAGTTCCTTGACGTCTGCAAATGATGCCGTGTTTCATTGTCAAGACTGATCTTCTAGCCCTTCTCACTGATCCAGTTGTTGCGGATGCAGTTGTTTAGCAGATGTACTGTGTCAAAAAGGCGAAACCAGACACGCTCGTTGTCAAGAGGATGCTTGGCTGTGGCACTGCAATCACCTAGTGATTAGAATAGAAGTGGCCTTGCAGTCTCGGTTGTTCTCGGCCGTGCCATTCAGCAACCCACCAGAAAATTAAACAGTTGGACGAATCTGTACTTCATCTACCAAAAGAAACACATTTTTCTGTTGCAGTGTCTGAACTTTGTCAAATGAATGTTTCCCTCAGCACCTGGTCCTTGTCAATAGATGAAGTGATGTACTGCAGCTTGCGTTTGCATGGCAGCACCAAGAAGTCTATGAGCTGTTCATAATTACACTTTGGGTATGATTGAAGAGAAAACATTCATGGACAACTGCTTCTGTGATAACAGTTCCAACAGACGTCAAAAATACCAACTTTTTCTCCTTCTCAGTGTGGACACAGGCTGATGTGTGAGCTTGAAGAAGAGTGACATTTTGGACCGTTTCGTCAAACGGGATGTCATAGTGCATTGCCAAGCGCACAGTTCCGTCGAACTGAGTATACGATCTCAAACCATTGTTGGGATGAAGTGTCTTAAACAGTGGTACACTAATGCCGTTCTTGAACGCACTGAGCGTTAGTGGGGAACACAAAGTGGGCTTGTTTTCGACAATCACAGACAGGCTGCACTCACTGAAGTAGTCGTTTATGAACAAACACACATGCCTTTCTTTCGATTTTGAAATTATCAAGTTCTTGTACTGCTTCTGCAGGTTACGTTCAGGTTTGAAAGCATCAAATGAAGTAATCTTATCCTTCTGAAGAAAATACCTCAGTTGTTGGTCTTCAACTTTCGCCGGGCGAGGTGCAGGTTTTGGAG